>VSMD01011128.1:0-26194 GCA_008750895.1 Mirza zaza | reverse complement strand
AAATGTGGTATATGTATACCATGGAGTACTATTCAGCTCTAAGAAACAACGGTGATATAGCACATCTTATATTTTCCTGGTTAGAGCTGGAACCCATACTACTAAGTGAAGTATCCCAAGAATGGAAAAACAAGCACCACATATATTCACCAGCAAACTGGTATTAACTGAGCAGCACCTAAGTGGACACATAGGTACTACAGTAATAGGGTATTGGACAGGGGGGAGGGGAAGGGGGAGGGGGAGGGGGGCAGGTATATACATACATAATGAGTGAGATGTGCACCATCTGGGGGATGGTCATGCTGGAAACTCAGACTTGTGGGGGGAGGGGGGGAAGGGCATTTATTGAAACCTTAAAATCTGTACCCCCATAATATGCCAAAATAAAAAAAAAAAAGACCAGCCTGAGTAAAAGTAAGACCTCATTATCTACTAAAAACAGAAATTAAGTGGGTGTTGTGGCATGCACCTATAGTCCCAGCTACTCCAGAGGCTGAGGCAGGAGGATGTTTGAGCCTGGAGTTGGAGGCTGCAGTAAGCTACAATGGCACCACTGCACTGTACCCAGGGAGACAGAACAAGACTGTCTCCACAAAAAAAGGAGGGGGGACACTGAACAAAACCAGAAGACAGGCTAAATGGATATTTTATTGAAAATCTTAAACAAGTAACCAGAGGGTCTGGTGGTTTATCAGATAATTAAAACATGAGAAATTTAAGAAGAGAGAAAGAAGGCTGAAAAAAACAAATATTATGGGGTCACAAAACTAAAACCACTCAAGAATAAATACACTGGCCCCAAATGGGCTATGCCTAGAAGGTGGACATGATGGACAGACCCCAGGACCCACTTTGGACCATAAAGCAACTTGCCACGATCAGAAAGCAAAAAATTGAAAGCCTATCTTTGAGAACCATTAAGCTCCCAGAGCCTGTATCTAAGCCTAGGAGAAAACTAAGCCATCTTTTATTTGGATTGTTATACAACCAGTGTCTACGTAGAAACTCTGGAGAAGGGAGAGGAAAAGAGTATCTGAATGTTGTTAAAAAATTAAATCTGCTCTAGATTAACTCTGGTCTCAAAAATATTTCAGATTCTGAAAGTGTTAACCTAAAGAAAGTGCCTACTTAACCACTAGTTGTGGTAGGAATATCTACAAGGCAGTGCACCAAGTGTCTCTCAGAGCAGGTATACAAGTGCTGGCTCCAATACAAATCAATTGTGTCCCTTGTTAAATTATGTATAAAAGGGAAAGTTATCCTCAAGCAAGTATGAAGATTAACTTGCATTTGTATTATCTTAAATTGTTAAATTAGAAAGCATTTAGCTCTCAAAATTGTTACTAAGAATTATAATGCTATACAGCAAAGTCTTGCTAGTTTGAAAATACTCATGGAATTGCAGGGAAGCTTTTCTCTGAACCCCTCACTATAGTTATGGCCTATCT
Organism: Mirza zaza; assembly: GCA_008750895.1. Classification (NCBI taxonomy): domain Eukaryota; kingdom Metazoa; phylum Chordata; class Mammalia; order Primates; family Cheirogaleidae; genus Mirza; species Mirza zaza. The sequence goes on along the minus strand of VSMD01011128.1, from coordinate 24,743 downwards.
TTGAAAACAAATCTATACTCAATGGTCATATTTTTTTTTCTTTTAATATGGAGGGAGGAGTGAGGAAGGCGTTCAATTTCCTTTTTTTTTTTTTTTTTTTTTGAGAAAGAGTCTCACTCTATAGCTCTGGTAGAATGCAGTGGGGTCATTGTAGCTCACTGAAACCTCGTGGGCTCAAGCCGTCCTCCTCCATCAGCTTCCCTAGGAGCTGGGGACTACAGGCATGTGCTACTAGATGCCAAGCTAATTTTGCTATTTTTAGTAGACATGGGGTCTCACTCTTGCTCAGGCTGGTCTGGAACTCCTGAGCTCAAGCAACCCTCCAGCCTTGGTCTCCAGAATGCTAGGATTACTAGCATGAGCCACTGCACCCAGACTTAATGGTCACCTTACACTTACATTTAAGGTTACTTTAGCAATCAAGTTTGACCTTTTTTTCTCAGAATGAGCTCATTATGTATACATCTGAGAATCTCAACTGTCCAAATATAATTCAAATAAGATTCCGATATCATGGAGAATAAACATTTTCCTCCTTAAAATAGACATACAATATATACTTTAACCTTTCTTGATATTTCTGGTCATTTTGGAAAACTAGCTTTTGCTTTTGTATCTGTACTGTATATATTTGTAACAAATTGTATTTTTCAGAAAAAGACAATTTGTGGCCACTACAAGATTCCAGTTCCTTTCACCTTACCAAAATCTTACCCCTTCTCCAGCAAGAAGTCATCTACCATTAAACCCAGGTGGGCTTGTGGAGTACAGAAGAGACTTCCCAGGGTAAGCAAGCCATAAAAACAGTAAAACTTCTGGACAGCTAGCTCTTGGAACTCAGCCACCCAGCAGTGAGACCATGTGCAGGCAGAGTTCTGGCCACATCCCAGCTGTCTGAGACAACTTTAACCACCACCTGTGCATTACCGCCTATGCATTACGAACCTTCAGATGATTCCAGTTCCCTTCCTTCAAAAACATTTAAACCCAGGCAGCAAAACAAATCTTGCTGATGTTTTAAACCATGAAGTTTGGAGGTGGTTTTGTTTCACAGTACTAGATAGTTACAACTATTGATATGCCCTACACATTCTCAGAGCCCTACTGACTTTACAGAACAGTTGACTCTTGAGTAACGTGGGCTTAAACAAACTGTAGGAGTCTACTACCTACACAGATTTTCTTCTCTGCCACTCAAGACAGCAAGCTCAATCCCTCCTCTCCCTCCTCAGCCTACTCAATGTGAAAATGAAGATGAAGACCTTTATGATGATCCACTTAATAGTAAATGTATTTTCTCTTCATGATTTTCTATTTTCTCTAGCTTACTTTAAAGAATACAGTGATATAGTACAAGTAATATATAAAATGTTATCAGTAAGGCTTCTGGTCAACATTAGTTTTGGTGAAGTCAAGTTGTATGCAGATTTTCAACTGCATGAGAGGCAGGGGCTTCTAGCCTCCTATGCTGTTTCAAGGGTCAATTGTATACACAATCCAGCTTTGTTGTTTTTATCAGTTTTCTCAACATGTAGGAAATATGACAACTGCAAAGAACCTTGGAGTACCTTCATTAATTTAGAAGACTGACCTAAGAGAATCATTCAACTTGCTACATACTCCCGTATGGTAATATAGCTGATATGTTGCACTGAGTTCAGATAAATCCTAATTCATCTACATACATAAAAACTTACTGTACAACTACCACGTTCCAAGCCTAGTGCTAGAACCTGCAAAGTCCATTACTGACCAAGCATCCCTAGAGTACTTCCTGAACTAGTAGAGCCAATTCAGAACTGAAGAACCACAAATAGCAGGTATTAATTCGATGAAAAAATTTTCTTTAATAAAACATATGCACAAAAGCCCAGGGACAAAGTGAAAGGAAGCTAAAACAGTACAAATCCAGGTTAGACAGCCTGGGCTTTGATCTCCATATCCACTCACTAAGCCAACTGGAACAGCAAAGACAATGGGTCCAGTCTCTAGTTTTAAAACTTGTATGACTGGCCTAATTTAAGTCTAAAATCACATCTGATCTCAAGATAGACACCTATTTCACTGCCCAGCCTAGAAAATATCCCCAACATGAAGAGCTCCGAGTAAATGTTAAGGATGGAGAGGACAGGCAGAGTAATGACTTGGGTGTTCTGAAGCAGGAGAAACCTAGTTAGACTTCATTTAGCTTTACCCTAGATCATTTCTGGATTCTGCCAAAGGCCAAAGAAAATAAATTGGCACATGAAAATACATGTATTTTTTTAAAAAAGGAATGAGAGGAGATTTTCTAAATCTAGGTGACTTCAGGTCAAGGGCAAATCTTTTCTATGAATATATTTTTTACAATGTGAAAAACTTTTCAAAATGGGGCATAAGTTTATATTATCCAGTCTTCTTATGCACACTGAATAAGGTATCTCATACCTAGGAGGAATTTTGCCTTTGAACCAACAAAAAGCCCCAACTAGTTCTGAAATTAACTGCCAAAATCAATTTTAAAAGTGATTCCAACCACAAATCCTAGGTTTTCTTATGTTTAGGAGGCATATTTACTAAATGTCCATTTAATAAACTACTTTATTCTCATACATATCCATTATAATTTGATGGTATAGACATTTGTATAGAGCCTGCAGAGTTTTACGTATTTTCCATATGTATCCATATTTTCTTATTCCTATAGAACCTCACCTACAATTCCTAGCTGAATCTATTTATTTGAAAATAGTTACAGATATGGACTAGAATTGGTTCTTCAGGTAATCACAGGGATAAAATATATTAAAGAAAAAGATTTTTAAATGTAGACTGGAATATTCATTGTGTATTTTCTATACACATACACATGAAAAGCCAAGGAACAAGCACACACAGCATCCAGATTTAGTTTCTATATAATATTTCCCATCACAAGGAACCAGGATCTTTGGGAAAGGCCTATGATGAGCCTAGAAAATTGGAGCCAAGAAGTATGTTGACCAAAATAAAGAAAAAGGAATTCTTTTAGTTATTTTAATTTCAGAAATAAAGGAAAATTGCAATATTGACAATGGCCACCCAAAAACACCAACCTGAAATAGACTAAGGGGATTTACTGCAGATAAACCTGAATCTATTATTCTTAAAAAACAAAAATTGCGGGGGCCTGGGGGTAAGGCAACACACATAACCAAAACATTTGTATCCCCATAATATGCTGAAATAAACAACAACAAAAAATAATTGTTTTTGTTCTTGGTTAAGTAAAAGAAAATTCTCTTAGCTCTTTAACACCATCTTGTTTACCACTTTTCTACCCCTTACACCAGTCACTTAACCTATGGGGCCTCTACTGGCCTCTCACTAGTCCTGGGGCCTGCCTACCTCAAACGTTCGTATCTTCAAATAAATGGCTGACTCCACTATCAATCATCATGTCTTAGGTTTAAAAATTATCTTCATGGAAAGGTCATCCTTACTTGAAATATTCTGAAGAGGTGGTTTTCAAGGTTTAAAACCTTTTTAAAAGTCTTCCATAGCTAAGCCTTCTCTGGATAGGCCTCTTGTATTACCATCAGTTGTTTCACTTCTTTGGATGTACCCTGGATTGTTCTGTTCTGGGAACTTCACCTGTATTTCCTGTTCCTCCAACTAAACTGTTCACTATTCAGAGGTTCCTCCCCTCACTTCTTCACAAATTCTTGCTCATTCTTGAAATCTCAGCTAAAAGCTCTCATCCAAGTGTTGAGCATTCTAACAGAAACTATTTACAACCTCATGAAGTCTATCAGAGCCCCGACTGTGGAACTACATTTTGAATGGTAAAATCATGAATAATATCATTAACTCTGTCAACTTCTGGCACTTAAAAGTTTGATCAGTTCCTTTTCAATTGTAAGTTTAAAATATACAAGAAACTAAAAACTGCTTGTATTTTAAGGAACATTTTTTCCTGGGTTTTGAAATAATAAAACTCAAAACAAATAATTAAGAAATCCACAAAAGCTATAAATGCTCAAATTCCAATATGGAAACTAATGACTGACTTACTTCCTGCTGGGCAATCCATTATTTCTAAATTAATAAGCCCCATTTCTTTTATACAGATGCTCCAACTTATTATGAGGTCACATTCCCAAACCCATCATAAGTCATAAATATCATAATTAAATGCATTTAATGCCCCAAAAAACTCATCATAAAGTTGAAAAAATCTAAAGTCAGTCACTGAAGTCAAGCACTGTCTGTACTTGACAATTTTAGTCAATAACTTTTTTGTAAACTGAAAAACCTAAAAGTGCAGTATGTCAATGGGAAGAAACACAAGGTACAAAATATAGTGATTTTTTGAAAATATAATTAACCGAATACATCAATTAAAATTTCTTATGGATAGCAACTTATCCTTAATTAATTTCATACACCAACAAGGATGTTTTCATTTCTAAAGTCACATAAGTGATCCTTAATCAGTCCAAGAATTTGGCTTTTTATCCAGGTTATATTTTAATATCTGGATTTTTAAACCAGTATACAAAAATCACCATTATACATCTAATTAAGTTGATTTCAGTATGATTTCACCATTATCATTTACATTTGCTTTTCAGCTATCAGAGACTTCGTGCTTTAAGTAGCAAATTACCTAAATTATGAACATTTTCAAAACAAAATCGAGCTCACAATTACCAAGTATATACACAGTGTAGAAGCTTAAACTGAAATTGCATATATATTTTTCTTTTCTAAAGTTCCTACAAAGAACTTATGCGCTTCTAAACCATATTATTCTGTACATTTAAAATGACATTTGGCTTGATTTAAAATAGTTAAAAATATAAAGGCTAAAATTTTTTAAGACTAACCCATAAAAATGGACTCAAATTTTAAACCAAGCCCTGAAACCAAAGCATCCAAAGAATAATTGAATATTAGTTTAGTATTTCTGCATGGCATGATAAGGTTTTCACTAACAGTAACTCAAAGTTTTGTCTTTATTTTTAATAATGGGAATGGCCTACAACTTAAACCCACAAATTCATACTATCTTACAAGCAACAGTAATATAAACTGTTAATTCAGTTATCTTAGGGGCCTTACCATATGCCAATCACTATCATTAACCTATTCACACAATAAAAATATTTCTATGAATGCTAATATATCCTTTTCGTGTTTGTTGTTAAATGAGCTAAAAAGGAAATAGAGGTAGAATCCCATTTTTCTTAAGCACCACTCTGTAAGCAAATTCGACACAATTAAGATATTTTCAGGGTCTAAAATAGTGATGCTAATACTATTTCAGTAAACTAGATAAAAGAATTCCAAGAAATTGTATAGAGGTGACTTTCAGACATCTATATCAAACTATTAACTGATCAATTTGTGGAAGTGTTGTTCTCGGCTCACTTACCATACATGTATGATCATAAAGTGACAGTACTGAAATTTGTTTTTTCAAAGTTTTTCGTTACTGGTGACTATATGAGATTTCACCATTTCAAAAGGGAAAAAAATGAGACAGATTCTTGGTACTAAGTACATGGGCTGGTGAAAACTATAAACTGAGGATATATAAAGACAAAATTTTGAAGTGTCTCAAAAATGTTTGTCGGTAACTCTTGAGTAAAACCTGTCAGAAACTATGGAATTCCTTTCTAGCCATCAAATAACAAACCCCACTTTTGCAGGGCTTAGAAGGTTGTTCTTAAAATTACACAGATTTTTTTATAGGTCATAGTGGCCAAAGCACAAAATAGCCTACTCTACACATCTCTATGTTCCACTCTTCAAAAAATGTATATTCACTTTTTTACAAAAAAACCCAAAATATCACCAGTACATTTTATAAAATTAAATCCAAATTTTATTAAGGATTTCAAATTACATACTTCAGACTTCTAGAATGGAATAGAACTATTTTGGAACTGGAGAAATCGCATAAACACTGACATCCCTTGAAACTCCAACCATAATGAAATTCTGCTGCAAACCACATCCCCATTATATAACAAGACTCAATATTATCTACCCCTTCTACCCCTTCACTTTGGCAAGAGCTATTTCCTAAAGGAATGAAAAAAATAGTGACTTTGCTACTTTAAGTTCATTAAAAATGGGATTCTATCTTTAGATAAAAAAATTTTCAAGTTCAGAAAAAGGTGTGTTTAGATGAGCTATGGTTACAAAAAATAAAATAAAAACCAGCACAGAACGTCTAATCAAAGCAACCAAAATCATTTTGAAAATAAAGAGGAAAAAAACTATTATAATTGGTTAAGGATTTCCAGTAGTAAGTTAAAAAACTCAGTAGAGGAATGGATAACACTACACAAATAACAATATGTGTTCACATTCTAAAACCTTTATGCTACCTTTTCAAAAAGGAAGCTCTATCACCTCTAAACATGAATTCAATGTTATTTTATTAAGAGCAAGAACTCTAGACCTTACTCTAATTACAATCCACTTAGTCCACCCTCACTATCAAAAAAAAGTCCATCCCAAAAAATTAACAGTAATTAGCCTGAGGTATTTTAAATGTGGCTCTCCAGTCTCAAATTTAATGGCATTTTTTTCCAAAAATGGTCTTATTTCCACTTTATTCCCATGATCCCTACAGTATTTACTACAGTATGATCATCAAAAATATCTGAAAAAAAAATCCTTGAACCTTTTGAAATAGTTCATTCACCCAGAGCCATACAAAGATCTGCAAGAATGTTGCCTGCCCAGATCCAGAATAGAGGTACTTAACCTTTGTTTTCCAGTTTAATTATCAAAGCATGGTATGAATAAGATGCTGAATATAACACTTGTGTTACAAAAAGGCCCAAAATCTTGAGCTTTTAATGAGACTGAGAAACATTTCATGAGATTTAACTTAATAAGCCTTAACACATCTGTGAGGTAGTTAGGTAAACAGTACTACCCATTTTAATACATAGTAAACAGAAACATGGGTAAATGACATACTTTAAGCAGTAAGAATTAGTATATACCATAGAGGCTTGGGGCCTTTCTCTCTAGTTCTAAATTGAAAGAAAATTAAATTTAACTTTTAAAATTTTTCTTTTTAAAAAACCATTACATCATTTAAGATTTTGTCCTTTATATTTTTAACACCTGCTTATTAATAGATGTAGTACCTCTTCTAAAGTTGGTACCCTTTTCTTCAGTAATTTGGTAAAATGGGTACAACCCTTAATTCAAACGAGGCCTCTGCTTCTACCTGAATTAGTACAAAATTAAGACATTATCTTTTAAGAACTAAAAGTGTATTTGACAATTTTATTTTAGGCTGCAAAAACAAAAACAAGCAAACAACCAACCAACAACAAAAAACTTGAAATAGGCTTGACAAAAGATGTAAATTCATCCTTTCCAGGGAAGCAGAAGGCAGACCCTACCACAAAAAAAAGATACTTAGTTAATGGAGGTTAAATTTAAAAGTACAGTTAAATAATATCAGGCTAACTTTTGGAAAGCCTAGGTTTTATTCACCTCCCTGTGGTTCCCATAACTGTATTATAAGTTTCTTTATAGTTAACTATGTCACCTAAAATATAAAAATCCAGTAACAACCTAACAGTTATCGGGTATGGTCTTACTGGAAATTCTTAACCATATAGTTGATTCGCCAAAATTATTTTTTAATGATGAATTGTCTTAGTTTATGTCACTGCATTTCTATAACAAAGTAATGAAAGGCACGGCCAATGCAAGCGGACTGAACCCCATTCAACTAACAGCTGAAGAAATACTTTGGTTCTTCAAGGAAAAAATTAGGGGAAAAAACGTGTTTCATTTAACAGTTATTAATTTTAATAGCTGTACTCCAATAGCTACATGATGAAAATATTCCAGAAGAACCAAACTATGTAGCAATGAATGAACATGCGTGCAATAATTTGTGCCTTCAACATACCTGGCAGAAAAACCATAGTTAAAATGCTAGGTAGAACAAATTGGTCTTTAAATATCAGTTCCTGTTCTTTTAAAAAAAATTACTGAGTCTACCAAGAAAATACAAAAACATAAGGCTGTAAGTAAATAATAGTTGTGTTTAGGCTATTACAGTGCAGATTATCCTCAAGGCCACATACATCCTGCTTCACTGCTGCTTGCACTCTGCTGGGTTTTGATCCTTCTGTTAAAGGAAAACAACAAGTCAATCTATCTTCTTCTACCTGCTTCAGTGAACTTTTCAATAGTAGTTAACTACCTTAATTATCATAGTATCTGTTTTGTTAAAGATTTCACCAAATTAAAGAAATGGTATAGGACATAGACAAGGATGGCAAATTATTTATTCACATATTAGCAAGTCACTGAAATCCTAAAGTCCAAATTTTACATTGTTAAATTAACTCCATAAAATGACACACTATTCCAAAATCTTTAAAAAATAAAATTACCAAGCAATTTATGTTAGTCATATTATCAATAAGTTTTGCCTTTTTATAGATCAATTATTCAAAGATAATAATTCCATTCATATTTAGCTATTAAGAGTAATTCACACCTGCTAGAATATTTAATTTGTTTTTATTAATAAATTACCCTTTCCTACTCGCCAAGTTAAATCATCATCTGAATATTTTATAGCATTAAGCGAATGAATGAATGCACTAAAGAGAAAACTGATGTTTTAAATGAATCATGATGATATACTACATACTTTGTGGAAGATAAAGACCTCTACTAACTCTGATATGACAAATTCCCAGGAATAATAGATTGGGACTCTAAAGGACTGAGGAATAGAGGTGGTTGAAAGAATTTAACAGCACTGCTCCCTAGTTCCTAAACCCTTCCTGCATTCAGATCTTTTAAAAACTGACATTTGTTTATAAGCTTTCCTTTGGAGGAAAAACAGACTAAGAACGCAACCAATAAACTTTTTTTAATGCTTAAAAACCGTTAAAAAGAAAAAAATGCCCAAGACAATGTGCCATTAAAAATAGAATCCTAGAGTTTACTTAGCCTGAAACTATAAAAAATACAGTCAGATCCAAAACAATGTTTCTTAGGAAAGGTCCATTGATATTATATGTACTGTTCAATATGCCAATGGGATTGGAAAAAGAAAAAAAAAGTTATCCAGTCAATGGGCTGTATTGAAGACTTTTAATGGAAAAAACTAAACTATATTCAGAAATACCAACTCTTACTTTAGCCTGCCTTAAATTTAATAGAAAGCAGCACTAATTTTGCTCACCTTCGGGTCATAGTCTGGATCATTTTCCTCATCTCCTTCTTCTTCCCCTTCCTATATTAAAGTTCAAAATGCATCCATGAAGTAGGTACATAGTAGGATAAATTGGCTTATAATGTACGGAAAATTTAATACAAATTACTCTAGGGATCAACAGATTTTCATATTACAGACTTCGGTGATAACAATTTAATCTGAAAGCTTCTAATATGAAAAATTTCCCAACACAACTTGAGACATTCCAAACAGCTTTTATTGAAAATGTTTACTGCAGCCAACGTTGAAAAAGTTTACTGCAGCTTTTGACTTCTTCAAAGAGCTGATAACCCTGCAGCAGAACAAAATTATTTGAAATAAAAAAATGTTGCTGAGTTTTGCAATTTATTTATTGAAACCTTATACATACATTGATTGGCTGAAGAATTCTAAAATCATATTTTCCAAAATGTTTTTATCCCAAATCACAGAATAATGATTATACCAAAGGAATACATAAGTCAATCAATTCACTTCTCAATGTGTTAAACAGAGAATTATTTGCTCATTTGGTAAACATTACCTCATCCGCTTCTTCACCTTCTTCATCATACTGAAAAGAAAAACAGCGTAAGTGTGAGTGAATATGCATTTGAGAATAGCATTAGTAACCTGCACCACTTTATAAACTAATATCTAAAAAGAGAAATAATACTTTCCCATAAAGTAACTGATTACAAAAAACCTATTCTAACAATTACTATTTAGCAATAAGGATATCTAAAACATTTTAAAGGACAACCTAAGGTTTCTTTAATCATTACTTAATATTCCCTTGGATAAAAAAAATTCTATGCCTCCTAATAAATGTTAAAGCATTAAAAAATGTCCTAGTTCTTTCTGTATGGTCAAAGGTGAGAGCATAATAGACCTACAACATTAACCAAACAAAAGTTATACTAACTCAGAATAATCTTCCTATTAGCAGAAGTTTAAAACTAAGATACATGAATCCAAAGATCCTAAGAAGACCAACTTCAAACTCAGAAAAGATATATATATATATATATGGTCAATGATTAGCCTAATTTTGAATTATTCTATGTCCTGCTTTTTAAAAATTAATTCTAACCTCTTATAACTCTGATTACTGTACCCTCAGCAAATTATTTCTTTTCAGGATTCAAACTCACATCATCGTCATCATCTTCAATAGCTTCTCCAGTGAAGTATAACACTGATCTTGGGATTATACGTTCACGTAAAAAGTGACCAATTTCAAAGTCTGCAGCAAGGATAGCTTCAGCATCATCATCCTGTTTTTAAAAGGAAGACAAAAGCACAAAACTTATGAATAATTTTGTTATTTAACTTGGCATATGTGAGATTCTTTGGTTTAAATCATATGATGAAGAGAAGAAACCCAACCTTTTTACTTTGTCATTTTTAAATTAGCCTATATGCATGTGATCAAGAAGTCATCTATATACCCTAGTTTTACAAGTTTTTTATAAAAACCAAGTTAGCAGGCCAAAATAAAAACTAGAACTGGTTAGTTTTTTATGACTTATAAAATAAAATATAAAAGCAAATTTGTTACATGACTGCAATTTTCCTTTTAAATTATTATTGAAAACACCAAATGGAGCAATACTTAGAATCTCAGGGCCAGGCACAATGGCTCATGCCTATAATCCCAGCACTTTGGAGGCCAAGATAGGAGGATCACTTGAGCCCAAGAGTTCAAGACCAGCCTGGGAAATAGCAAATTTCCCATCTACAAAAAAACAAAAACTTAGCTAGGCCTGGTGGCACGTGCCTGTAGTCCCAGCTAAACAGGAGGCTGAGGCAAGAAGATGGCTTAACCACAGGAATTTGAGGTTGCAGTTAGTTATGATAATGCCACTGTACTATAGTCCAGGCCAACAGAGATACCCTGTCTCAAAAAAAACAAACAAAAAAGAATCCCAAGCTTTCATTAATAACAACATCAAGTATTTGGCAAATAGAAGAACATAAAAGACCACAGAGGATCATATTTCCTAAACTACACTTTCAAGTTGCTGTACAGTTTTAAGTCTACTTAATGCCAAATGATAATAACAATAAACTCAATCTACAATTTCCATTTAATGGCAAAGCACAACACAGAAATGGTTCTGAATACTAAACAATGAGTACACCATCTGTGAATTCCATGAACCTTTACTGTGTCGTCAACATAATCTAAAAAATTAAAAAGTACAAAAAGGGGGGAGAGGTGAATTTTAAAGGAAGAAATTCAAATCACGGGGTAGAGGTTTTCCAGACTGTTTTGTCACCATCGATATTTAGTAACAAACTAAGAAAAAGAACTTGAACATAAGCTCTAACCCATCCATTGACATGAAAAGAATATGAAGCTCTATCTTAATACTCAAAATAATTGTTACCTAAAATTTACACATTGCTTTATACTCTCATTTTCTATCCTGTAAAAGGTATTTTGAACTAAGCCAGTTATTAATCTTTTCAGACTGAAATATTTGCCTTTTGCATGCAGATCTGGTCTAAGTCTTAGCCAAGATGATTCCAATTCAGAAGTATTCAAATTAACATAATTTCTAATTCTATATATGTATAAAACTAGTTAAACTCCCTCAGTTAATTTAAATCCAAAAACCTGACCAAGAGAAAAACAAATTCAAAACACACCTGGCCTACCCTGCCTGTACAGAGCATTTTTGAGGTGGTTCGTCAGTCCAGGCTACATGGTAGGCACATTTCATAATTTTTTGTTACATGCCACATACCTAAACATATATGGCTACAATATACAACCATATTTCTACTGTAATAAGACACAGGAAAGGTATATGCCACAAACCTAATCATAATATGGCTAGGAGTTGAGTAAATAGTATAAATGAATACATTTTGGTTTCATTAAGGATAAAAACAATAGTTTTGAAAAGTTAAATCCTTCAGAGAAACATTTACAAGTCTCAAAAGAAAATCTAACTTTTTATTTCACTGACTCTCAATAGAGGCAGTAACATCACTTTGAATGGAACAATTTTTCAGATCCATAAAGGCCTATCCAGTGCATGCAGGCCTCAGAACACAATACTAGCAACGACCATCCCCTCTCCACTTTTAAGGACTGACAAGTGCTTTAACACAGTAAATAATAAATAACAATTCAACTTACCAGATCTCCACTCTCAGGAACTATAAAAACAGAGAAAAGAAATTCAAATGAATAAGAAATTAAATAAAGCTTATTATAAAACCACCATTAATAACCAAACTAAAATAGTACTTACCCTCAGGAGGCGCAAAAAAATTAAAGAAAGAGTCATTGGAAACTGTTTTAGTCACAGTACGAACTGTCCCACGTCCCTTATGTTTCTGCTTCTTCTTAATGGTTTTCAAAGTGACATTCTTTCCTTTTTTCCAGTCTATCTGGCACCTTGCAAAACAAAGGAGAAAAACCTTCTATCACATTTAGCACATTTTTAATTGCTAAATTTTTAGAAGTAAATGTTATATTTAGCTTTCAAATTTTAGAGGGGGAAATTGGCTCATATGTTTTCTGTAGCAGTATAAAGGGGAAAATTTTATTTCTACACAAATTTTTTAAATAAACATATTTACAATTAGCACAAACACACAGTATAATAAATTTAAAGAGGCACTCCTTTGCAAAAATATATGTTATAGAAGTATAGGAAAATGATTAAGCACTTCTCAGAGAACATTTTACCAAAATGTCTAGAGACAGACTATGCATACATGTAACTGAAAATAACAAGTGTGCACAAATGTAAGTACAACAAAAACTGATATAACATTCTAAGTACTAAAATTAAACTCACCCTGTACAACCCATAATTTCTGGTCCATCAAAAGAAAAGGGATCAGAATCATCTGGTTCTGACCTCATCCTATATGTCTTTGTCAACACTTCATTTGTGAAATATTCATTGGGTTCAAAGTGAAATTCTAAGACAAAACTCTTTAAAAGAAAAGAAAAATTAGTTAAATGCCTACATAATAAATTTTGCCAATGCTTTGGTAATAAAGCTTAATCTGTGGTTTTTTAAAAGCATATATAAAATTCAGAAAAACATTATCATGTTTTTCCTATTCTAACCCCAAATTATGTTAAAAGCAAAAAGAAGTAGAAATTAACTAATAAAGTTTAGTTTCCATTTACAACTAAAGTAACAGTAATTTATAAAGTGATGTGTAACATGTTTACACAATAGGATGGGCACATAGTAACTGACCAAGTCTCCCTTCCTCCCTACTTACCCCATGAAGAGGGCTTAATAGTAGACTAGAACCTGAGCTTGACACAGAAAAAGCCCAACCTTAAAAATCTACAGCCTTTACCTATAGTAGCTTTGCCCACAGCTGATATAAAATACTGGTGGTTTGGGGAACAGGTTGTTAGCTGATCTTTCAGCTGATCTACTCCCCCTACTCATCGGGGAGTAGAAGCCCTCTAAAATTATCTGTTTTATATAATTTCCAGGCACATGCCTTTTAATACAGAATAAGTATTTACTTTCTCTTGTTCCCTTGCCATTATTTTTATCCACTTTAACCCAGGATCAGGGATTGTATTTCAAAAATAGTTTATGTTCAGAGAGAGGAAAACGAATAAATATTGTACCATAATTACTAACATATAAATACTTATTTACTACAATGAAAACAGTACCAAGTACCAATTTCCTATCATCTCCATCCCTAACCATTGAATGGTCACTCTTTTTTAAAAAGGATTATTTATCTACCTGTAAGCACCTGTTATAAAATCATAAATATTTCAAAGTTCTTTTACCATTGGCTGGCCGGCATCTGAAAACTTCACTTTAATATCTTTCAAGTGCTTCAGAATAGGTTCATCATGTTCCTTCAAATTAAAAAATAATAAAAATTAGTATCTAACATGGCATTTAGGGTTTGTATTCTGTTACTACAGACAGTAGCTGAGACAATATATTTTTAGTAAAGTTTTACATAATAATTATAACTTTCAGATTTAGTTTCCAGATTATGGCTTATACTGAAGTTAGTTTTTACTATGGGTCTACTGTCACTGGTAGAAAAAAAGTGACCAAATAGAGAACTGTATAATTATATAGGCTGAATGGGCTGAAAAACATAAAACCAAGTCTTTGCTTGGTTTTATATTTGCTTTAAAAATGTTTCCTGATTGTAATTGCTGCATTTTCCAGCTGCTTGTTCCTTTCCTCCTGCCTGATTCTTTTCTACTTTGCTAAAGTAGAAATGCAATAAGCAGTAATTGTGTTGAGATCATTTATTTTTCTCAATGTAACTTCCAATAATCACAAGACAGGGCAACAGGTACTACATGCAGATGGTAGTGGCTCAAGAAATACTGAAGAGGCAGTTTCCCAAAGAAAGTGACATCTGTGATGGTTTCACAAAGAAATATGACAACTGTGAGTTAAACATCTTTACAGTATTCTTTTAAAATGTAAATTTCTCGTGGAATAGTTTTGGTTTCAGATTGAAAAGCTCTTTTTGGGAGGCAAACAATTGAAAACTAAGATTGTCTTCCCTATCCTAAGCATGTAAAGACAGAAGGCACAGGGCTATGAGAAAACATCAGTTAATAATGAGTAATTATCAATGGAACCATTTTATTATCTAATTTTTGAAAATAACTATAATTTATTTGATTATATTAATCAAAGCTGTAATCATCCTCCTACAGATACTAGCTGTTTCAAAAGTAAGCAATCATTTTAGAAAGGGCAACACTGAAGAGAACAGTCATCACAGCTATTTAAATTTCAAAAGTTTCCCGTTGAGGTAAATGGGTGTTTTAATGAATAAAATTACCTGAACCATATCACTGAGCAAGTCAACATTCTTAAAAACAGTCAACCAAAATTCAGGAATTCCTTTGGGATCTTCTTTTTCTTCATCCTTTTTCTCCTCTTCAATCTTGGCCTTTTCTTTTAGCTCCTCCTTGATAAATGACAGCATACATTATTGAATGCATGGATTAGACTTCTTGATAAAATCTTGTAAATCCTCTTAACTTACATGCAGTGGCAAAAAATATAGAAACCCAGAAACCCACAGATCACCAATTATAATTTTCAGCCAAAGAAATTTGAATCTCATTGTGTAAACACTGCTGTTATCCATACCAAACCTTATTTTCATCAGAATTACTGCTATCACACCCCACCAAAAAGAATCACTAGGACCAAGAACTATAAGAAAAACCATTATAGAAAAAAAAAAAAAAAAAATGAAAACCTTCATGAAAATGAAGACTTAAATAAACAGGAAAAGCAAAAGGAAGATTAACTTAACTTTGTCCAATGCCTCAACCTATGGTGTTATTAATCAAAATATTATATTTCTCTTAATTTACTGACATTAAATAACAATGCTACAGAACTGGGCCATGTAACACAGCATTGAAGCTGTGTCACAGTTCTGCCGTTATTCTTTGTGGTTGAGTCACTTAAAAGCCTTTATTTCTTTCACTTGAAAAATCCTATGCCTGTCATCATGAAGTTCAAAGGAAAAGTTTTATGAATTTACAAACCTTAAATATTATTAATACTTAAATACTGTAAAAAAGGCCGGGCGCGGTGGCTCAAGTCTGTAATCCTAGCTCTCTGGGAGGCCGAGGTGGGCGGATCATTTGAGCTTAGGAGTTCGAGACCAGCCTGAGCAAGAGCGAGACCCCATCTCTACTATAAACGGAAAGAAATTAATTGGCCAACTACTATATATAGAAAAAAATTAGCCGGGCATGGTGGCGCATGCCTGTAGTCCCAGTTGCTTGGGAGGCTGAGGCAGCAGGATTGCTTGAGCCCAGGAGTTTGAGGTTGCTGTGAGCTAGGCTGATACCACGGCACTCACTCTAGCCCGGGCAATAAAGTGAGACTCTGTCTCAAAAAAAAAAAAAATACTGTAAAAAAGATAAGAAAAAAATGATATTGGGTAGATGGTACTAGGTTAAGCACTGGCTTACCTATACTATCAATCTCACAAAAAAAGAAAACATTTCTTAGGTATAACACCACTGATTATATACTATTATAGCCTATCACCAAATGCTAACACTTCTGACAAAACTCTTAAGATTTTTATCACCTAAAAGCACATTAAAAGTTGATACTGACAGAAATTTCGTCTTCTTCATCTGGTTTCCATTCACATTCTTCTTCCGTAGGTTCATAAATTGCATTAATAATCTCAAATCGCTAAAATGATTAAAAAAAAAAAAGGCTTGCATGAAAACACTGGCTTCCAAGTTCAAAACTAGTAGTTTCTTATTAAGGACTCCTATAGATTTAATTAATGTATATCACAACCTTAACTGCTATTGATAGCTTTCCCAAGTACCTCTAATAACCATTTCAGTGAGAGGTCTAAAGACTAACCACTTGCAAGTTTGTTTATATTTCCAGAGCTGGTTTTCTAGAATGTTAGATAAATTAAAGCGGTAGAAAACATTTACCTTGTCAAATAAAGGCTGATAGAGAGCAGCATACTTCCTTTCAAGATCATGAACTTCCTCATAGAATTTGGCTTCTATCTGTGCACATTTAACTTGAAGGTTTTTGAGAGCATTCACTCGTCTTTTAACTACCCTAGGCAAGCTGAAAGGTTAGAAACCGGTTACACAGCATCACAGGAAAACAGAAGTCACACTTCCTTTGTCATATTGAAACTGAAGCACAACAGTTAGTGAATGACAGGTATATTCAAAGTAATTAAAATCCAAAATAGACATAAATATGTTGACCCCTTGACCGTAGAATATTTAAAAAGTGGAAATTTAACCAAAGTATACTAACAGGAAAATGTAAATCATATTGTCAACCCTCAAAGTGTAATCAAGTTCAGTGTTGGACTTGTCATTGCTAGTATCTCAAAAGTAAAATACAAACAGCTTATCAAATTAAAAGTAATTTGATACTTTTAAATAGACTGACCATTTAACTCTAACGATGGTTGCTTGGATTTTTCTTTTTTTTTTTTTTAACATGTATCTCACCTGTATCAGTTATTATGAAAAAGGAGGAGGAGAGAATATGTATATTAGAGGAAAAGACGATATCCTACACCATTATTTTCCATTTTGGTTTTCATGTTTAATTTGGAATTTGAAATTACATAAGAATGTAATATATTATGAAGAGGGGATGTGGATTTTTAACACAACAGCTTTGTTGAAATATAATCCATACATCATACAACTCATTATGGGGCACTGATTTTTTAAAAGGTTATATACACTAGGTTATAAGTCCCTTGAAGAATGATTAAACTTATAAACCCTTCTACCACCCAAAAATGTTCATACTCAAAATTCACCTAACTTTAGGAAATCAATGTATCAGATACAAAATCCAGGTTAAAATATGCTGCCACAGATAAATCTTTGTAAACCAAATAATTATTATGATTATTAGAAACAAAAAACAAAACGCCTAAAGATCTCAACTTCTTTTCTCACAGTTAGAAATAAAAAACAATGTTCTATTAAGGTGGTGGAACTAGCAAGAACTTCTGGCTTCCCCTGCCCAACCCCCCAACCCCTAAAACTAACCCCAGAAACTTTAGAACCAAGAAAGAAACAACTATTTCAGATACACACACACACACACACACACACCCATAAGCAAAATAAAATTTAAAGCTGTCCTTGGTATAGGGTGAGCTACAACCTGGGGAATGGAAGGGATAATCACAGTAGGTAGCAGTGAGGACAAGTTAGAACAAGGCATTGTTGCAAACAAACTTTTAAAGTTCGGGTCTAGCCTTGCAACAATCAATGTCTGTCCCCTTCACCCTTCACAAGAGCCCAATGTCAAGGTTCCTAGAATAACATCAAGAGTTGATGAAACCTTGACTAGCTCAGAGCCCTCAAGCATTCATTCCTCCACATTATCCATTCTGGTATAATGAATTAAACAACCCGAGAGGCTTATCTCCTCCCAAAGCACACCAGGAAAACTGCCTGGCCTTGAGACCTCTACTTAGGCTCAACTTGCCCCCTTCTTAAACTCCATGGAATTGTCACATACCACAGTCTGACCTTGATTTCTCACCTAAATACCCATTATTAACTGTATACTGCCCAGTGTTCCTGAGCTCAAAGGCCAAAATAACTAGACTTCAAGAGTATAATTTCTATGAAAGAGTGAAATAATTATTAGCTGAAGCAGCATTTAGACAGACTAAGAATTTAAACAAGAATGTAAATATATTTAGAGATGAGGAAAGATAATAGGAAACAAGACCAAAAAAATCTAAAACAAAGTGGGAATGTTAGGTATGGAAAATACAGTAACTAAAATAACCAACAAATAGGATAAACAGGATAAATTCAACTGAAGAAAAAGTCCATGAGGTTGAAAAGTTCTCCCAGAAGGTAGCATGAAAGACAGAAAATAGAAAATCTGAGATATGGATGACAAAAGTAGCAAAAGCTGGCAGAGAAGGGGGAGATTATCTCAAGAAATGAAAATGATAAATTTCTAAGATTTAAAGCAATAAGAAAATCTTTACCCTAAACATATTAATGAGATTGATGAATATCAAAGACAAAAGAAAATTCTAAAGGAGTTCAGTGAAAAAGAGCAAAGAACCTACAAAGAAAAAGGAACCAGACTAACACCAGGCTTCAAAAGAAACACTAAAAACAAGAAAAAATAAATCATTATTTTTAAGTTATTTAAGAACTTTCACTTTATAATTTCATAGCCAGTTACATTATTTAGATATGAAATCAAGATAAAAATTTTAGCAGGCATATCAGGATTCAGGAGGTATGCCAAAGATACTCATTAAATTATTAAAACCAACTTTTGAAAAAGAAAAAAAAACCCACAAGTCTAGGAGATTATATAGAATTATAAAGTATGGGTGTGATCAAATATCTTGGTAAATTTCACTGTTGCCTTGAAGGAAAAAGAGAGGACCAGAGTAAGTACATTTATAAACAACACAGATATTAGCAAATTAGAGAAATCAATAGAAGTAAATACTTAGGTTATATGCCACTACCATAATAACATTCTGCATAAAACAGAATGCATTAACTTTGGAACAAGAAGGCAACTTGATCTATCCAATGGAAAGCAGAAAAGGACTAAAAAAAGAGCCAAAGTAAAATAAATTTAAAAATAGAGAAAGATGGCAGCAGTAAGTCCAAAAACAATACAACATTCAAGAAATGTTAAGAAGCTGAATTTACTAATAAAGAAGCCAACATTCATATTAATGGAAAATACAAAGATGGAAAAAGACATACCAGTTTAAAAAAAAAAAAAGCTGGGATGTGTATTATAGTATCAGGCAAATAGAATTTATGCCCAAAAAACCTGATAAAATACAAAGTAAGCATTACATACCTATCAGTAAAATGGAACGAGAACAAGGTATGTACGTCACAAACATCATATACCTAATGATACGGCTTCAAAATCTATCAATCCACAACTGATAGAAATATAGGGAGAACCTAATCGGAGATTTTTAAAATTCCTTTCCCAGACAAGCAAGCAATCAAGCAGACAATCAATCAACTAGCAGAAATAAAAAGAGCCTGAATTAATATAATTAGTAAGCTTGAGCTATTAATTTCAGTATATAGATCTTCACACACAATATTTACACAACATTTATAAAAACAAGAGTATTAAGGACACAGATTAAAAAATAAAAATCAAATGAACTAAACATTCAATTTTAATTAGAAAGAGAAATGGAATAAACCTAAGAGGAAATGATAAGCCAGAAATCAGTGACCAACAACAAAGAATGTGGAGAAACAAAATCAAAAGCAAAATCAAGAAACATAAATAAGATTCAAGACAACTAGTAAAACTTAAGATGTAAAAAATATAAAAGAAAAAAAATCAGATTTGTAAAAATATCACGAACTATGATCAATCTAAGATCTAAAATGCATGCAGGTTTAGAATATAAAACATATAAAACTGCAAAATTGACACAACTTGAATAGACCAATAAGTATGTTTAAACAAACAAACAAAACCTACAGCTCAAAACTCCCCAGGACCTCTAGTTCCAAAACTCCAAAGAACCAAGTAAACTTTTAGCAGAGTTCTACCAACCATTCAAGAAACAGTTAGTTCCTACCTTATACAACGTGCTGCAGAAAAAAGAGGAGGGAAAAAGTAAAAGCAGCCCAATTCATTTCATACAGCAGTTAAAACTTTAACTCCAAAACCAGTTAAGTATACATACCTTGAAAGTTTCTTTATGTACATACATATATACATACCTGCACACATACATACATAATACGCACACACAAGCTCATTTCACGAATAAAGACCTAAAATATTAACTACTCAATTGTGTAACAATAACATATTCTGATTAAGTTTATTCCAGGAATGCAAGGCTAGTTTGATATCCAAAATATGTATTTCTAAAACATTTACTTAATATTTGCTTAATAGGAAAAAAGTACAAAGAGCATCTTAATACAGAAAAAAAAAGTCAGATTAAAAAATAGTAAATAGGCACAGAACTTGGCCAGTCACAGTGGCTGACGCCTATAATCCTAGCACTCTAAGAGGTCAAGGTGGGAGGATGGCTTGAGCGCAGGAGTTCGAGACCAGCCTGAGCAAGAGCGAGACCTTGTCTCCACTAAAAAATAGGAAAAATCAGCCGGGAATGGTGGCACGTGCCTGTAGTCCCAGCTACTTGGGAGGCTGAGGCAGAAGGATTGCTTGAGCCCAGGAGTTTGACATTGCTGTGAGCGAAGCTGACACCACAGCCCAGAGGACAGAGCAAGACTCTGTCTCAAAAAAAAAAAAAAGGCACAGAATTTAACAGAAAGGTTATATATTCGTTCCCAATACTAATGGAAATAAGACAGAGATGATCATTTTTAACACAGTACCATAATGTAACAAGTGCAAGTCCTGGCCAATGTTATAAAGAAAAATAAGTATATGGTGTAGTGTGGAAGATTGGAGCTAAAACTGCCATTATTTGCTGAGAAGATCTTGGAGGGAGGAGTCAAATTACTACAATAAATTTAGCAAGGTTACTGGATTCAATATCAACTTTTAAAAAAAGTCAAAAGTACTCCTCTATACATCAGGAACCAGAAAACACAATAAAAAAGAAGATACTATTCATAATAGCAACACAACTAAAATATAAAGAAATTAACTAACAGATTAACAAATGAAGAAAATGATGAAACTATAATAAAAGACAGAATGTGATCTGAATAAATACAAGTATATGGATGAAACAATATTAAAGGTATAATTCCCTGTCAATCTAAAAATTCAGTATAATTCTTATCAAAATTTAGGGGTTTTTTTGTGTTCTTTTGTTTGTTGAAAACCTGATAAACTTAACTCTCAAATATGTGGGATAAGGTTGACCTATGGGTAGGTCAACCTTAAGATCATAGTTTGGGGGCATTGGGGAGGCATGAACAGAAGCAACTTGCCTTGCCAAATACTGACATACTATAAAGTCATAGTAATTGTGACAATGACAAACGAAGAGACAAAAAGACCAATGAAACAGAAGAGTACAGCTCAAAGACAAACACAGGTGTTTCTAAGAACTTGATAATGCAACAAAGTGGCACACAAATAAATGGGAAAAGAATGAATTGTTTAGTGAAGAATGTTATAAAAACTAGCTAAGAAATGAAGAGGGAGAAAAAAAGGGAACTGGATGGTTACCTACACCAAATACAAATGTAGACTCTAGAGGGTTTAAAGACCTAAATATGAAAGGTAAAACTAGGCAATAAGAAATATAGAAAGAACTAGGAAAAACTTCTTAAACTTCAAAAACACAGCCACAGGACAAAATATTTTACTAAAATAAAAATTAAGACTTTCTGTTTACCAAAGGACTCAACGGACAAAATAGGAAATGACACAATATATTATTTACAATGTCTAAAACTGGTAAGGGAATTGCCACCTAGAATACCTAAGGACTTCTGCAAAACATTGTTTAAAAAGATAACCTCAGTAAGAATAAAGGGTACAAATGGGCAACCTAAAAGGCTTGCAAACATTATAAACAGAACCTCAAAACTCATTAGAAATTAAAACAAAATGAGCCCACACGTCTTAGATTGGTTTAAAAATGAAAAAAAAAACCCAAAAAACCTACAAAGCTGGGTGATGCCAATTGTTGGCAGAGACACAAAGATAAAGCAACCTTCATCCACTGGGTACAGTATTTCTGGAAATCACACTAAGAGTGCTTAAGGCTTGCACATCCTATAAATAGCAATCCCACTGCCAAGTACATTCCCCAAAGAAATTCTTATACATTCCTTAAGAGGACATGTACAAGGATATCCATCACTACAGAATTTACATTAACAAAGATAAGAGTCCATCAAAGGAAAGGCAGATAATAGAACACAGTGAAAACACACTACAGAGAAGTAGGCAACATTTAGAAGCTACTAGCTAGATACATATAGACGGCAACCTGAATGGATCTTAAAATCATGAAACTAAGTTTAAAAAATTGTGTACGCTGAATAAGGCTATTAATGATTTATATCACCCATGAATTAAATAAGAAATCTGTATTTCTTCTGATTTTGTGCATTTCTAACAAACCTCTAAACAAATCGCAGAAATGGTTAAGATCAGTACACTTCCTATGGACTTGAACTAAAATAAACTTTAAAAGACCAACGTAAACAAGTGCTATTAAGAAAATTTTAAACTTCCAATAATCCTATTTTAGATGCTAACAGACATCAGGTTTCCACTACTATGTATATAAATGCTAGATGGTCTTAAAAATAGATACACCTGCAATGTTGATTATAGAAAGATAAATAAGGGCTATGGAAAAGAAGAACTTGTACCTTTCAATGTATCCTGTTGGTGTTTCTACCAGACCATCAAGTCTTTCTTGAAGGGCTGCAAGAATCTGAGGATTTTGCATCATCTGAACAGTCAGCTGACGCGCTTTAAAAAAAAAAG
This sequence comes from Mirza zaza, assembly GCA_008750895.1. NCBI lineage: Eukaryota > Metazoa > Chordata > Mammalia > Primates > Cheirogaleidae > Mirza > Mirza zaza. The sequence continues at coordinate 1,562 of VSMD01011128.1, read as the reverse complement.
GGCATCAAAAGAAGGATTTTATGAAAATGTATTATGCTTTTTTAATAGGACAATCCAATCTCATGAAGTTTTCCTAACTGGCCTATAAATTGCTGGTATATATGAGTAGAGATGGGCAAACTAAAGAAAATACACTCTAGGAAAACCCAATGTCGAGAAATAGTTCAGATTCCTAATGATCTTGTAAAAGTACATCATTTCTCAAGGCCACCATCGCAACCACTATGAACAATATCCTTTCTCTTCCTAGTATCTTGTGTTCACCCACCTTGCATTTTGAGAAGCTCAAAGCTTCATCCAGATGCCTATCTATGACTCTTCACAGTCTTTTGAAGGCAGATAATACATAATACATATCAGAAAACTGTAAATATAATGATAAGTTTAAGCCTGGGAGAAAGATGAAATCAGTGACCTGAATGTTTATGTTTAATGCTTGTGTAGTGTAATTTCTGAGTATATGAATAATGTTAATAGTTGAGATGGTCACAGGTGGTTAACTGAGGCCAAACAAAACTTGGTTATTAATGGCCTTTAAAAAGTATACTCAATCCAAACATAATCTAGAGTTATACAAAACAAATTATGTTGCTATCTTCTCTTCTTCATCAATACAGTTATAAAAATTGCTATTAATTTTCCAAATTATGTTTTTAAGGGTCAATTTACTTCTGATATTAATTCAATTAGGATGATATACAGCTATGATAACCAACATGCATTTAGAAATATCAATATTGGTCACTGAGGATACAACCCTGTATCTATTAATAAAATGTTGCAAAATAAAAGCTGAAGCTACAAGTTGAGAAGCCTTTTCACAATTAATGAAACTGGCTTAAAAACAAAAAGTTAAGTCTTCTGGTACCTTAATATTCTTGGCCCAGATCTACAGGACATAACCTAAAGCAGCACAATACTCCACCACCACTATCCTTTTAAAAATTATCTGCTAAATTTTGAATGATTTTTGTCAATATTTAACAGATAAAGGGTTTTTGGTTTGTTTGGTTGTTGGGTTGAGGGAGTGGATTTTTTAAAAGACAGACATACTACATGTTTTTCTATATATTAAACACTAAACATACTGTTTAGAAGCACCACCAAAAAAATAACCCCACCACCACCTGTAACATTTCAGGCAAAAATTCAGACAACAATTCAGACAAAACTCACAGGTAGCTAGCTGGCTGACAGCTACACCATGTTACTTCACCAGAGGTGACTCTCTCACACACAGAGACACACACACATACTAGAACTAAACTGGAGGTATGGACCAGTGGATAAAGAGGACAATGAACGAAGGTCCAAAAAAAGGGAAACGGTACTTATTACTACCCTCTAAAAGACACATGCCAGCAGCCTCTGGCTCCTGAAGTAATTTAAAATAATACCTTTGATTTTTGTTTCTTCACCAGTTTCTTCTTCTTCTACTTCTTCAACATCATCCAAATCTTGATCAAGTTCACACTGTTCTTTGCTACAATATCATAGTATCACACCAAGGTTCAAATGTACCAATAACCAAAAAAAGTTATAGAAAAACTTAAATTCACTTT
>VSMD01011120.1:0-30158 GCA_008750895.1 Mirza zaza | reverse complement strand
AAAAAAAAAAAAAAAAAAAAAAAAAAAAAAAAATTATACCATATGTTAAATTCCTTTCTTAGTTAAGGAGGCAAATTACCCATGTCTTAGACATTCACATATACTCACTACGTTGTGCTTTAATTATAGAGACCATTTCTTTAATCTGTTTGTCATATGCAGTATTTAAAGTGCAAATAAGAAAAAAACATAAATTGCTACTTTTATTTTTAAATGTTTATTCTTTTCCTATCTAAACAAGCAAATATATTCATTAAAGTATAGTTGGAAAGCCTGGAAAATTAGGAAAAATAAGCCTCCTATATCACAACAAACAGTTGCAACCACCATTATCATTTCAAAGTATTTTTCTCCCCATATTCACAGTTATAAACATATTATATGCCTATTTAGTACAGTCCATCAACTAACACTTTGTCTCAAATGTAATTTTACTGGTCTTAATATTTAAAGAATTAGATGGACCAAATTTCACATATTAATAGCATTTCCAGTATTGGGGTTATTTGGTGGAGCCTAGTGTTTCCATGGTCATAAATAATATTGCATGTTTAACATTTGCGATTTTACACAATACATGTAGCCGGAGGTGCGATAGATGACCACTTCCATTGGCAACACACGGATAACTATCCTTGTCCTTATTGCACTTCCTGCCAATGGGGAGGCAAATATTCAAATGAATCATTTGCATAGAATATGCAAAGTGACCTGGGATCAGAGAGAGAAGAGATTCTAATGCTGATAGCTCCCTAAGCCTCATTTCTAAATTTGGGATAATTTCCTTTGGATAAACTTTCTTTTGGAAATGAATAAGTGAATTAATGGAGAAAGGCCTTTTTAAAAGTTTTTGAAAAATTGGCCAGCATTTCGGTGACAGCGTGCACCTCAATTTTGGGTTCATTCTTTCTAGTAACATCAAGGTTGCACACCAGTATAATATAATATAGGTATCAGTTTGAAATAGATATGTGTTATACTAAAGAAGCATTTTTTTTCTTTTGCTAAGTAAGTTTTGAACTTTGTGGAACTCTTTCTCAATACCCATGAGCATTCAACTTTTCTTAACTGATTGATTGATGTGTTATATGCATTACATTGATGTAGTCCATTCATATAAATGTATTTCTTAACAGTCATCTTTCTTACATTCTTCATGTACACCTAACTTGGCCTTAATTATAATATCTGTCTGTATACTATTGAGTTATACTATTAAGTTTAAAAATATTGATTCACATTTATAAATGAAGTTTGTCTATGATTTCCTTTTTGTGCCAAGTTTTCTTTTTGTTTTGCTGTCATATATATTTTCTTTCTAGAATAAATGAATTAATTTCCAATTATTTTTTCTTTTGCTCATGTATTAGTTGTGTAACCTGGGTAAGTTATTTAGCCTCTCTTCATCTGCAAGATGTTTAAAATTATAACTACTGCATCCCTACCTAGCAGGATTGCTGTGAGGAGTAAATTTAAGGCACAAAATAATACCCAGAATACTTAGCACAAGACATTTTAATTCTCAAAATGTGTGATTATTTTGTGGAACATCTAAAGTTTCATTTGAATATTGTTTCATCCAAGCTTCAAACTATTTACCAATAAAAGTGGATAAACACATAGGTACTTTTTAATTTGGGAGATAGGAGGTATAGTGTGTAAATATTGGTGATCATGTCTCTGATCACATCACAGTTTCTTTGTGCTCTCACTAATTTCTTGGTCTCTAATATAATGCAGCTTGGATTTTTGAAACCATCTTGTTTAGAATTTCTATTTTACCTTATTTATATTTCTATTTTGTAGTGTTTTTAAAATTTTTTTAATTTAATTTTTTTATTTCAGCATATTATGGGAGTACAAATGTTTAGGTTACATATATTGCCTTTGCCACACTCAAGTCAGAGCTTCAAGCATGTCCATCCCTGACACGGTGCACACCACACCCATTAGGTGTGAATATACCCATCCCCTCCTCATCCCTCCCACCTGCCCGACACCCGATGAATGTTACTACTATACGTTCACTTAAGTGTTAATCAGTTAATACCAATTTGCTGGTGAGTACATGTGGTGCTTGTTTTTCCATTCTCAGGATACTTCACTTAGTAGAATGGGCTCGAGCTCTATCCAGGATAATACAAGAGTGGTGCTAGATCAGCATTGTTTTTTGTGGATGAGTAGAACTCCATGGTATACATATACCCTATTTTATTAATCCACTTATGTATTGGTGGACACTTGGGTTGTTTCCACATCTTTGCAATTGTGAATTGTGCTACTATAAATATTTGAGTGCAGATATCTTTTTTATAGAATGTCTTTTTTTCCTTTGGGTAGATGCCCAGTTATGGGATTGTTGGATCAAATGGTAGTTCTACTTGTAGCTCTCTGAGATATTTCCATATTGCTTTCCACAGAGGTTGTACTAGTTTGCAGTCCCACCAGCAGTGTAGGAGTGTTCCTATCTCTCCGCATCCACACCAACATTTATTGTTTTGGGACTTTTTGATAAAGGCCATTCTCACTGGAGATGAGTGATATCTCATTGTGGTTTTGATTTGCATTTCCCTGATGATTAGAGATGCTGAACATTTTTTTATATGTTTCTTGGCCATTAGTGTATCTTCTTTTGAAAAGTTTCCGTTCATGATTTTTGCTCACTTTTTAATGGGGTTGTTTGAATTTTTCTTGCGTATTTTCCTGAGTTCTATACAGATTCTATTTAGCAGCCCTTTATTGGATGTGTAACATGTGAATATTTTTTCCTATTCTGTAGGTTGTTTGTTTGCTCTCGTGACAGCTTCTTTGGCTGTGCAGAAGTTTTTTAATTTGATCAGGTCCCACTTATTTATTTTTGTTGTTGCTGTGATTGCCTTTGGGGTCTTCTTCATAAATTCTTTGCCTAGGCCAATGTCTATAAGAGTTTTCCAACATTTCCTTCTAGAATTCTTATAGTTTCATGCCTTAGATTGAATAAAGCTGCTATAAATATTTCCCAATAGGTCTATCTGTAGCCATCGGTTTTTATTTCACTTGGCTAAACACTCAGGAATAGGATTGATGAATCACATGATTGTGACTGATCACACTCAACTTCAATTTCTGGTTAGAATATAATAAGAATAATTTAATTTACTCTTATTCCTGAAACAAGTAAAAACCTTGAAAACATGAAACAATTGTTTCAAGATGTCAGACCCCCAAACAATGGAGGACAGTGACCACCAAGGAGGGAAACAAGCACAGTGAACCTAGGTTTGCCTCAGTTTACCATCTGGACAAACGTTTTCAGGCCACAACACAGAGAGGAAGAACATATTTTAAATATAATGGCAAAATAAATTAAAAATGAAAGGATGAAAAAAGATTTAGCATAAAACACTATAAAAACACTATTCAAAAAAAAAAAAGAAAGAAAAAATGCTGGAGTGACTATAAAAATATCAGATGTAGTAAGATTTCAGAACCAAGAATATTACTGAAGATAAAGAAGGTCAGTTCCTAATGGGAAAGGTGTCATAGCATCAGGAGTATATATAAATTCTAAATGTTTATGTGACTAACAACAGAGCTTTGAAATAAACGAAGAAAGAACTGGTAAAACTACGAGGAGAAATCAGCAAACCCGATAGTCAGAGTTGTCGACATGCTTGTTCAAAAATCTACAGAACAAGCGGAAATTTGACTATTCTCTGTCCTGGTGAGTGTTCATTGAGCACCTGAAAAAGAATACGGTATTATTGCCTGAAGTATTCTATAAATGCCAGTTAGTAGATCCTGTTAGTTGATGTGTTTCTGCTGGCATAGTTTGCTCAAGAACCTTGTGGGTCTCCTATGCATGTTACAAAGATTCTCTCCATTAAATAAGCGGTTCCTCTACAGATCCTCCTATCTCTGTCTCTATTTTTGCCATCTGCCGAGATGGCTCAGCGGCAACGCTCTTAAGTGTCCCAGGTGCTCCTTTGTCTCATTAAGGGCATTCTTTAGTCACAACGTCCGTCTCTTCCGAGAGCCTTTTACGTGGCTGAACTCTCTAACCTTTTGACCTCTCTGAGGTGAGAGCGAAAGTTGCACTGCCTCCCCCTGAGCTGCTTTTCTGCAGAAGAACCCTTTCCTGGCAGTCAGTCTCTCCGTTTGGGAAACATCTGCAACCTGAACAGGCTGAGAATTTCCCAAAGGACTAAGTCCCGGATCTGTGCTGTTCAGCAGCTCCTCCCTTATTGCATGGCTCTCCTCTCACGTTCTAGCAGGAACAGCACCCACACGAAAGTCCTGCTTTCCACCGGCCGTGGCGACACTCACCCCAGTCCCGGACACTCAGCTGCTCGGGAGGCTGGGGCAGGAGGACTGCTTGAGCCCAGGAGTTCCGGTCCAGCCTGGGCAGCAAAATGAGAGCCTGAGTCTACATTAAAAACAAAGCTCTGCTTTCCACTTAACTACGGGACACAATCCGCTAAGCTTTCTGCCTGTATGGCAATGATTCCTTTCCCTCCAGTTTTCATTTGCGTGTTTCCTGTTTCCTTCTGAGCTCTCACCAACGCCTGCACTCCTACCAATACTCTGCTCGTGATGACTCAGGTATCCTTTGATATGAGTTAGGTTTTCTCTGCATGCCCCTCTCTACCTTCCGCTTTCTCTCTATCACAATAACCACAGTTCGTATTTTTGCTAACGGATTGTTCAAGGCAATCTAGGCTGTTTCGAAATTCTTTCAGCCTCTGCCCATTGGCCAGTAGCAAAATCGACTTCCCGATTTTTATGATATCTCTGACGGCAGCACCCCACTGCCGGGCATCGAAAGCTGTGTTACTTTTCTGTTGTTGCCGTCACAAATTACCAGAACCTTGACTTAGCAAGAAACTTATTTTCTTTCAGTTCTGTAAGTTATGTAATAGAAGTTCCACGGGGCTACAACTGTGGTGTCATTAGGGCTGCATTTCTTCCTTCCATTTACTTGCCTTTTCCAACCCCTGGGCGCCACCCACAGTTGGCACACTGCCCACTTGCTCTGCCTTCAAAGCCAGCACCGCAGCTTCTCTGACCCGTCTGTGACAGTCACATCTTCTGCTCCTAACCTCAGCTGGGAAAGGTGTCCTTAGGAGCTCATGTGACTACACTGGACTCGCCTAGATAATCCAGGATACCCCACTCATCTCAAGATCCATAATCTTAATCCACCTACATAAGTTCCTCTTTTCACGTAAGGTCACATATCCGCTGGTTTCAGGGATTAGGATGGGGACATCTGGGGAGTTCCCTAATTCTGCTCACCGCATCTCCTCAAATGAATTTTCTAATATTGCTCAGTAGTAGAACACATGAAAATTAACAATTTCTTCGTGGTTAGTTAACACACTCCTTCCATTACTTGATTCAATATTGTGTTTGGTTGGCAGACAGTAAATTTTTACAGACATCTCATTGCCCTTGAGGACCTCGCACAGTTATTTAGAGAATGGCCTCATTCTTTTACATTTCTATACATACACACATCAACATAAATTCAGGCAAAGACAGTAAACCAGAAAAGAATAGGCCTGGGCATTTCATTACTACCAGAGCTCAACTAGAAAATCGGCCCAGAGGCCAGTCCTCATCACTCCAGCTACAGAAGAGGAGATGTTATGTTTTTCCTTATAAAACAATGCGAATCCCTCCCAGTGCTTTGGAAATTCAAGGAAGAACTCAGAGCTGAAAACTATTGCTCATAAGTGCCGTATGTTTTAAAGAGAGGCATTGTATACAGTTCCTCAAGGATTTGCTATAAGGTAGCCAAACTAAACCAGCAAACATAATTTTCAGGAGTTTCTATTACAGAAATGAATTCTGGCATTTTACTGGAGAAATTTTATTTGAAGGAAATTTGTAGTAATAGCAATCGTAGGTGGGAGGGAAGGAGTTCCTTGTTCCTTAAGCCCAAAAGAGTGACCCCCAAGAGACCAGAGCCAAATATCAACACTAAGATTAACTCTAACAATAATACATTTTAAATATTTGCCGTGTTCCCAATGTTGTTCTAAGTACTTTACATGAATTGATTTAAACTTTACCACTTTATGATGTTGATTTTATTATCTTCCACATTGTAAAGCTGAATAATTTGAGACTCATAGACACGAAGCCATGACTTCTATTAGCATAAATCCTCGGCAGAGCCGTAGAAATTCGTAGTTGCACCCAGTGCTGTAGAAGAGAGTTCTCTGCAGAACTTGACATCTGTCCTCTGCAGTTTGGGTGCACGAACTCTGGTGTCTGCTCCTCACTCAGCAAAGCCTCTGAATGAGGGGCTTGCCGCAGCAGCCCACGCGGCAGAGCTGGGAGTAAAGGGAACAGAGAGAACAGTCTGTGCCTCCAAGAGGCACAACTTTCCGAGACCCGAGGGTACACCACGGAGAGAGGTAGGTCTTAGTAGCATTTTGAAGAAAACACCTCCAAGAGGGATGCTGCCCAAGGCAAGGAGATACCAGGGACGCGCTGCCAGGGGCAGGGACCAATGGGAGCTTGCAGGAGGGCAGGCAGCGTAGGCATGGCCTAGACCAGGGAAAGGCGAGTGTGGAAGTTCTAGCGGGAGTCTCTGCAGAGGCCACACACGTGCCGGGTAAGACGGAGTCCCCACCTGGACAGACAGCATTCGACAGCCAAGAAACATGTACGAATGCACAAGCAAAATAAACACTCTGCCATTTTATCTTTGGCTTCTATAGCTTTTTGGAAATCACTCAACCATTCCAAGCCTCAAAGTCCCGATTTGTAAAATAGAGGCAATAAACCTCCCATGTTAGGTGGCTGTAAGGACAAGACCTGAGGAATGACAAGCACATGGCGTAGTTGCTGACACTAATTGGGTGCAAAATGCTGATCACCAACATCACAGCAGACAGGAGGTACCCTGGTTCAAATGCACATTTGAGAGTGTTTCAGCAGGGATCACTGTGTTTTTTTGCTTGAGGAGACCACCTAGCATAGGAGAAATGTAGTATTTTTCTTTATGGCCAGCTAAAGAGTGATATTTTTATTTATACTCTGAATCGAAAAGATACATATGTAAAAAGCAGAAATCATGATTGAAAAACTGAAAAAAAAAACATTAGGTATTCTTTTACTTTTTTTTTAGTTATAAGAATAGTGGGCAGCTAATTCATTTCCAAAAGTTTTCCTGGCTTCTGTTTTGTGCAAGGCGACAGGTAAGCTGCAGTGAGCAGTAACATCAGGAGTGATGAATGGGACATTATCGCTGACTTTCAGAGACTCACAATCACACAAGGGAAACAAACAACACAAACACAAGTTAAACACAATAAGTTAGAAATGTGTAAAAGTATTAACATTTTGGTGTGACCTCAAACTGCAGAGAGGCAGCGCGGCAACTGAAAGAGAAGTTAACGCACACAGGGGCGCAGAGGAGAACAGACAACAAAGAGTGACAGTGGGTTTGGAGAATGCCGGGCTTGAGGTCTGATTTTTGCCCCTTCTTTTCTTGAGTAGGTGAGAGTCAGAGAGTGAAAGATACCAACACCAAGCTGAAAAAGTCTATACAAAATGAGAATTTCTGGAAGTTTTGTAGAGACTAAAATGCATGGGAATAATATTGATTTGGAGAAAAGGGGTTTGTACTGTTTAAGAGAGCCTGAATTAAGTACGGAACAGAAGCAGAGAGATGCATCAGGAAACCATTGGAGAAGTACTTACTGGCAAGAGGTAACAAAATCATGAGCGGAGACCGGAATTAGAAAAAAAGGGGCTTGCTGAGATGTAATGGCCAACGTTTGCAATACTCTTTGGAGAAATCCAATAATAGGAAATACCATGACTATCTAAAACAACTTTTTTAAAAAAGCAATTTTATAATATAATTGAGAAGCCAAAAAGATTGGTGCAATGGGAGTCCTTAACAAGAAATAGAGAAGAACAGTGTTTGTCTCTGAATTAACTAAACAATACAAAAACTTTAAAAGCATAATAAAAATGGAATATAAATAGAGCAATGGGACCATTAAGCATAAACATCAGCATCTCATACTTCCCACCTTTGATATTTCTGGAAAAATGAGAGAAAGCCACAAAATTGTCATAATTAGCAATCTCAAAAATTTGGCCAATGAAGTATATACTGAAGGAAACAGTCTTAACATTTCTGGAGTGTTTAGTGATACTATATATCAGGGGAACGTTTTTACGTTTACAGAATAAAAGCCCAATGTAGCAGTAGGAAAGCAAAAAGGAAATAGGCTCGTATTTGAAGCTATTTTTGATACATTCTTAGTGCACAAATTTAAGGCGTACAACATGAGGTTTTGATACAATGCACATACGTAGCAAGTGATTACCACGGTCAAGCAAAGTTTACATATCCACCACCACAATAGTTACTTGTGTGTGTGTGTGTGTGTGTGTGCTAAGAGCACTGAAAATCTACTCTCTGAGTGGATTTTTTCAGTATATAATACAATATTATTAACCACTATCTTCAATTCTACATTAGATATCTTTCTATTTTTCTTATTCCTAAGATGTTGCAAAGGGAGTAAGTGGGATCTTTAATAGTGACTGCTAGTGTCAGGTTACACATAGAGAAAACAGATTTACATCACAGATTGCTTAAAGTGATGAGCATTCTATTAATAATGAAGGCTTTCATCTAACATGTATTTGTAATGATTTAAAAAATACCGCCTTCCATAGATATGAAAATATTAATTTTTCAAAGACATTGTATATACTTTCCACTTGGCTGTTTACACTATAGCATGAGCTGCACCAATCGTTACTATTTTGGTTCTGCCAACAAGGAATCTGTGATATCTAGAAAGTTGATGTGGCGTAATTTGTGGTTGTATATGGGTTAGAAATAGGGTCCCAGGTTGGCATTTTTTCACAGTCTTTAAAAAGATGCCATTTATTTACTTGTACTAAAGCAGAATAGCGAACACCAGAGATGAAAATTATGAACCAAAGTGTGCTTGTGCGTGTGTTGGGGGGAGGGACATTCAATATCTTTATAATTGTTAAGAGGTTAATTTAAGTGGTAATAAATATATCATCATAACTTTATGATTTTATTACATAATTCTGAATGAATACCAAAAAAACCCACAATTTTTCATCTGGGTATTTAAAAAGAACTTACCTTACTTTCTATTCTTGAAAGTTGTTAGTTTGTTCCTGGACCTAGGGTATAGCCAAAGCTGTGTTCAGAAGGGAAGAACTTTTATCAAATTCATACATTTTATTTTGTTTTCGAGTGAAAATCACAAGTCCAATGATTTTTTACTTACGTGAAGAATTTTCACTTGAGATAGAAACTTGTGCAAGTGCCCAATAGTTACAACATAAATGAGGGCCAGAAATACAATAAAATCATAATTGATTTACAAGGGACTATAATCTAAAAAGGTGGAAAACATGTATCTTTACAAGGAGATAAATAAAACATAAAACACACTTTGCTGTTTTGCTTATCGTTCACCTCTGTGAACAAAGATGAAAATGCCGTGTTTAATTATGGTAGCTATGCAGTCAAATTTGATTGTGGAGCAGAGTTTATGAAAAATAGTCAGCCGCTATTCAAAACGGGGTCAAAGAATTTTGATTCGAAGAGAAGTAAAAATAGAATAAGCTTATTTCCAATTCGTTTTTACTGTTTGCAATTTCAATGTAGAAGTGCTTTGTGTCTGAAGATATCTATTTTATCTCATCCTTCCTTAAAATTTTTTTCAAAGACATTATTTACCTTTTATAAGATACCAGCAGAAAAATAATTAATATTGTAAGTGCCCTGAATAAATGTGAGTGTGTTACATTAATCATGCACATGCATGAAGCAATATAGGTCTGTCTCAGCATTGACTTCGGTGGGTGCAGGCTGCATAAATTGGGTTCTATTCAAAAATCTTGGGATCCTAAAATTCATGGTTCAGGCAATTTAAAAGACTAACATTATTCTTGGCATTTTTCTTGTGAAATTTCAACCCGCAATAATCTCATTTGAGCAACCAATTTCAGTTTAGGGGAAGCTGCCTCATTTATGGATGGCAGTAAAAATCACAGATTCATTAACATATATAGATTAACCACTGGAAGTTTCTTTAACAGTTCTCTGCACACATTGGTATAGTGTTATGTGGCATGTATTCAAGTGCTCTTTTCAGGAACAGATGGTATAGACACAATTAATAAGAAGGCTTGAGTTATTTGCATATTCATTAGATAATATCAGTTATTCCTCAGCCAGAACAAAGAATTACCCAAATGGCATTCATGTTTCCTCCCATTAACACATTATTAAAAGCAAAATGTCTGCGTTAAAAAATGAGACAGATAGTGATCCTTGACTGCATAGCAACCTAGCATTATCCATTTGGGTTTTTAACATGATAATAAAAGCATGTTGCCCTCATGTAATTTATTTCTGATTTTATAATGAATAAATGAAGACATAGTGACACTGTATGCTTTTGGCCTGTCTCCATGCATTTTCTTGCCTATATAGATAATTGCCAGGAGAGGTCATGTCACAAAAAAATTAAATAAGTTTAAGCTTAGTTTTAAAAAAAAGTTGGCCAGAAAACTAGAGAAAAAAACTAAAAAATTAAAAAAAGAAAAATACTTTGTGACACTGGAACCTGTTTTAAAAAACCTTGATGTGTTACCCAGATCAAACTTGAGTCTGGATAGATGCTTCTAGAAAAACCCAGCACAGATACTGTGCATGAAATGCAAATGTGTCAATAAGCACTTTGTATCTATTTCTCAGAAAGATAAAAACAGTTTAAAATGAGATGTAAATTGGCATACACATGTTTTTTCAAGGACTCATTTTTGCTAGTTTGTGGTATTAAAACAATTTAACCTACACTCTGTAATTACTTACTGAGTATGTATTTTGTAATAGGCATGAAGGGGCCCACAAGTCAGTAAGAATCTCCTTTAGATTCTCTCGGAGGAGAATCAGCTGTATCAAAAGCAAAACTATGCTATGAGACAACATGCGGTGAGTTATAAAAGCACAAGATATGTTTAGAGTCTGTGGAGTGATGACCAGTCCCAGTTTAGCTGCACTTTAGTAGGGAAAGATTTCAACAGGCAGGGACAGTGGGGAGGGGGCCGGAGAGAGTGACAAACGTGGACAGTGCTTCTTTGATCAGAAGCCACGTGGCAAGTGGCAAGTTTTCACCTTGAGCACAAGAAGAAACAAGAACACAAAGGATGACTGGAGTCAGACTCAGGAAGCAAAATGAGTTTCATCTTATTTGGATGAGCAAAGCGGGCGCGCCGAATGTTCCTCAGCAGGAGAGTTGGACGGTCAGTACCATGGACGGGAGGAGCGACCCAGCTCACAGCTCACGGCTGGCTCCTGCAGGTGCAGACACGGTGGCCTTGACACTCTCTCCAGTCCTCGCCACCAAGACCAGCTGCTTCTGAGGCTGTTCTTGCAGAGTGGGGTCTGAGGTTGCACGTAGAGTCCCTGCTGCCAGGGAGCCCAGTGGGGGACAGGGAGCCCTCTGGTCTCAAGTGAGGCGTTCCTACCTGGTCCAGAGAGCGCTACCTGCAGGCTGCTGCAGAGCTCGCTGCTGCTCACCATGGTGGGAGGTCTGTGTGGTGGCCCGTGAGTTATCCGTTAGGTACCCACGGGAGTAGTGCCGCTCCACTCAAGGCAAGGTCCCTCAGCTATGCCAAAACGTGGAGGCAAAAGGAAGGTTCCTGGTAGGCACAGCTCCAATCGGTGGCCCTGAATCTCCATCTCTGCATTCAGCACCTGTGACTCCCACCTTCTGCAGCCACCTGTCCTTGTGAGGGGGCCTGAGCCAGCACCAGGGCGAGTGCTCTGAAAACGCACGCATGTTCTATAAATGTAGTACGAGCTTTAGTATTATGTTGAAATATTTGATATTAAAAAGTTTGATTCGATGTAAAATCTATTTGCAATATTGCTAAAAACATTCAACATTATATTTGTCAACAATAAATATTATTGTAAAATTTGAGTTGTTGCAAACATTGTATCAGTCTGGGTTTTTCTTAAACTACCTTTTGTGAACAAATCTTCACATTGATAAAACTATAAAGAATCCTTAAAAGTCTTGGTCAGGAATTGGATGTGGCCATTTCAAACATAAAATCTGATGTAAAGTATTATGCTCCTAGAAACAAGCTCAAATATCTCCCCGAAAGTTTTGAGAGTATTTTATTTGGCAGTTTTATACAAATTCAGCATGTAAATGGCTTTTTCTACACTTAAATATAAGGGATTTTTACAACTATTTTTTTTATTTTAAGAGATTTAAGGGGTACAAGTGGTTTTATGCTACATGGATGAATTGTAAGTGGTGAAGTCCAAGCTTGTAGTATGTAAGCTATGATTAATACCTATCGCCAGGAAAGAAATCACCTTCAAATAGCTAATCACTATTGCTTAGCCATGCTCATTCTTTTAAATGTAGCTAAGAAAAAAAAATCCATAAATATGCTTCTTCAAAAAAGTAGTTAAAAATCTATATTATCAAATCATATCATGAAACATTCATTCCAATTATAGCCAATCCTCATCTTATTTCATCTCACAAAATGTTTAATATTTTCTACCTCCTATTAAAAAATAAAATGACATGCTAGGTCATGGAGCAATTAAGCTTTTAGTAGCTTTTATCTTTTTTATGTTACATACATAGGAAAAATTTAATTATGTTGCCTCATGAAATCTGTGAACTCATTTATGAATTTTGAAGAAATCTCATTTAACAATTTCTAAAATCTGAATACCATTATTCCATGCACGTGAACACATGCGTGTATACGTACTTACCAAAGCATATCATGTACTTCTATCATTCTCTTTACTTTATTAACAATTTTAGATTGTAGCTATGTATAACATTGCCTGATTAAAAAGGAAGCAAAAACTAACTGCACATAAATTTATTCTTGCTTTTAGAAGTTATTTAAAACATAAATCAATGATCTCAGACCTGGAAATATTGACTTTTTGGTAATTTATCTAAGAAGTTGCCCAGTAATATGTACTGAGATATTTACTTTAACTGAAAATAGGAATCGGAATTTTATTCTCAGAAATAAAACTTATATTGCTGATTGATACTGAAATGAAAATGGCACTAAATAGGTTGTATAAAAGACAGGCTTAACTAGTCGAAGTAACTGACAAGAACAACACATGGTAATGTTTTGTGAAAAAATACAGTATTGGCACAAATATATTGAAATTTATGTTTTAGCAGTTACGTATTGTTAGCTGTTGAACTGAAACAAACCCTAATTTCAGTGACTTGACACAACAATCACTTATTGTTGCTCACAAGTCGACTGGTCCCCTGGGCATTCCTGCTGGCCTGAGCCGGGACAGGGCTGCTTTGTCTGTGCCTGTGGCCCACCTGTGTCCACCTGGCTGGTCGTGGCTGGGCTCTGAGTGGCTCACCCTCCGGCTTGGTGGTTGTTCGGGGGCTGCCGCATGGGCTGTGATTGCCGTGTGTGTCATGTCTCCCAGCCTAGCCCTGGCTTCAGCCACAGGGCAGCGGGGCTCCCGGGGCAGCAGTGACAGTGTGGGCCCCCATGAACCACACTTCAAGTCTCCCTTGTGCCGTGTATGCTATTGTCTTGTTGACCAAAGCAGGGCACACGCCAAACTTAGGGGCAGCTCATAGGAGGCGACTACCCCAGGACGTAAATACAGAAGCAATAGAAAAATTGAGAGCATCACTACGGCAGCCCTCCAGGGCAGTGTTCAGACATTTGAGACTCCTTCATGGAATTTTGGAGTAAATAAGGGTTTTTTTCCAGTCTTTTTTTAATGAGTATATATAATTTTTTCACTTTTTTATTAATGTATATTAGTTGTGTACTATTTTGGGGAACATGTGATATTTTGATACCTCTATAGAATGTGTAATGATCAAATCAGGGTATTTGGGATGTCCGTCACCTCAAACATTTATCAATAAGGTGTTTTTCTACTAATAAACATTGATTAATAACAATACATTTTTTTTACTAATAACATTGTTTAGTCTTGGGGAAAACCCTTTTTTGGTATACTTTCAAGATTTTGAAAGAGTTAAGAATATTATGAAAGGCTGATACATCTTTTCACTAAGCCATAGCCAGGTGTCATTTTTCACTTTCATAAAGTTAATAGATAATCTAATGCAGTTGTCAGCTGACTTACATCATTAACCATAAATTTTGATGATAACACAAGATGTCACATAATTAGAAACACTTCTGAGAAAAGAGTTATATTGTCATCACAAACCCCTCACAACTCCATCTACTAATTTATGAGACCAACAGTTCTATAAAAATTTAAAATATTGAATAGAATTTCTCTAAACCATGACTAATTGCAACAGAAAGTAAGTTCATTCTATCAATATATATAATACTAATTGACAAAAGGTTTAATTTATCTCATTAAACGATGGTTTGCCTATAAAATTTTGTATGTTGCCACATATTAACATTTACTGAAGTTCTAATGTATTTTTATTTCAATTGTGTACTAATAATAATTGTAATAAAACAGGTTGGAAGATAAGTATTGTTACTTAACATCTTATGGTTACAGGAAATAATTTTTTAAATCTCTATATGTGGTGGCATATGTGTGTTGTGTGTTGTGTGTGTTATGTGTTGTGTGTTATGTGTCAACTGATGATTTTCAAACGCAAACATAGTTTAGGATGAAATTCTGCAGAAGTGGAATTGAAATATTAGGTCAAGAAAAAAGAAATGACTTAAGATTTCCTAGTGTTAAAGAGAACTTGTTCATATATACATGCACACTCATGTACACATATAGGAGTACATATGTGTGAATATATATGTAACACTAAACAATTTAAACACACTCTTGGTGTGTATTTTTAAATGCTCAAAGTTGCTACATTTAGAGTTCATGGGCTGCATTTAAAAGAGTTTTGCATCAAATTTCATTATTACGTCAGTAGTTCCAATAGGCTAAAAATTACACGTTTTGTAGCTATTTAAAATTATTATGGAAACTTTTAGATATCAGTAAAAATGTCTGATGGGATACATGACTGTTTTTAGTGCTGGGTGAGTAAGCGGGTTTGGAGATTGAGGAAATCACCTGACAATAAACACCTGCGGGGGGCGGGGGGGGGGGGGCTGTCGGGAGCCCGTTAGCACTGTGTCTCCGGCCAGCCTCTCTTTAGGACAAAAGTGCCTGGGCAGCTCCTGCCATTGCCTGTGGGGACAACACCCTCATGCTGTCACCATGTGCCCGCAAGCCCACTGTGACCAGCCCTCTGGTGGGCATCCGCCATTCCAGATGTCCCCAGACATATAGCTGAGAGCTGTCGGAATCTTTAGCTACCTGACTCTCTTAACTGGCTTTTAATCCATTCCACAGTGTGGAGGGAAAGTGAAGCATCTTTTATTGTGATCCTACAAGTCCCAAAAGTTGAGAGCATTTTAAAAAATTTTATTTCTGCTTCTACCTTACTCTCAAAGATAACTTCAGGGGAAACAAGAAAAGACTGCATAGAAAAATATGCACTTTAGCAAATTTAATAATCTAATAATACAGAACAAAGGAAAATGACTTTTCTTTTGGAGTCACATTTTAAAACGTATGGTTCTCATTTGAATATTATATTAACTCAATAAATAATTACTGTTAATTAATTCAACAATTAATTATTACTATTGCAGGCCAGGTACCAGGCCCAGATGATGTAGAGTATGGCTCCTGCTCTCAAAATCGCTACAGTATAATAAAATGAAGACAAAGAGAAAATCAAGTAAATATAATGAATTACTTGAATGTTATTTAAAAAATGAACCAACGAATGTGGAGTACAAAGAAGGTAGAGGGTTTGCCCGGGTGAAGGGCAAAAATCGGAGAGCAGAAAGGTGGTTGCCAAGAGGTGGGGGCTGGGGAGAAAGACGAGATGTTGATTGAAGGCTACAAACTTTTAGGTATCAGATGGATAAGTTCTAGAGACTTCATGTACAGCATGGGTGGTGATGGAGGTGCTAAATGATTTGATTATAATAATCGTTGCACAATGTATATGTACATCAAATCACCATGTTGTACATCTTGAATATATTCAATCTTTATTTGACAATTAAATGTTTCAAAAGAATAAAAGAAAAAAAAGCCATAAACACTGGAACATTTTCAGAATTACAAAGATTTCTCAGAAATTAAAACATCACAGCAAAATCAAAATTCAGCACTGAAAAAAAATTAGCCAATTAATTCTAAGGAGAGCAAAGAATGCCACAAGAAAGAAAATGCTATCTTATGTCAGTTGTCAGCAGTGAATATTTCTCACTTAGAGATCATAAGTTAAATAATGAGTATGATTAGACTAAAAGATTGCGATAAACATTATTACAGGAGAAAAGGGTGGGAGGGGTCCAACAGTGTTTAATTTCCATCTCCCATGATGCCAATTCAGAGATGATGACTAAAATCAGTGCATCAGGAAATATAAGAAGAGGGATATTTGTGAGAAATATAAAGCTTACTGCAAAAAGAAACAGCTTGAAAAGTGAAAGTCAGGAATAGAGGAGTCTGAGAGCTCTGGCTGCCAGGTGCCTGCGCACCTGTAGAGCCCTGGCATTTCCATCAAGGCTTACTGGGGAAAGACTCTGTCTGTGGTTTCAGGAGGAGGCACTTCAAAGGGCATTTACTTAGGAGTTAGGATGGTGTTTTGAAGTAACCATCTTCACTGTGTGCTATGGCAACAGGGTATCAAAGGGACACATTTCTGCAACTACCTTTTAACAAATGTGTTTTGGGTCACTTGTCCTTGTCAAGAATGCATTAGTCACATCATGAAGCTAACTTGGGCATTAACTGCTAAGCAGCATGTTTTCTTTGGAAAATTTTGAGATGATTTTACTTAAAAAAACTGTGTCTACAGATAAAGCTATTACTTAAAACCAAGTCTTTATTCCTTTTGTTAAAGCCAAAGAATGGGAAAATTAATTTTTTTAAAAAATTATCTAAATATACTACTAATCATCACTTGTTAAAGAGGAACACTGTTTAGATTTTTTTTTAAAGGAAAAAATGTTTCGCATCAGCCAGACAATTGAGGCCAAGATCAACAGCGATAAGTCATGTCACATGGATGGTGTGGACCCTTGATGTGTGGAGAATGGCACTCTACTGAGTGGTCTTCTCCTCAAAAACCTGTGCCCCAGTTTAACCATGAGAAAAACAGTGGACATCCCAGCTACCCAAGTGATGAGGACCTGCCCAGTACTTGTCAAAACAGTGAAGTTTGTCTAAAACAAGCACAGTCCAAAAAATGGCCAATCCAAAGGAGTCTAAGGAGACATAACTGCTACATGAAATATGAGGTCCTGGAACAGAAAAAGGACATTGGGAAAAAACTAAGGAACCTGATGAACCATGGACTTTAGTCGATCATAAAGGACCGATATTGGTTCATCAGTTGTGTCAAATAACCCACGCTAATAGAAGATAGATGCTAATAGTAAGAGACACCAGGTGTGGATGTATCAGGACTCTCTCCTATGTTTGCAAGTTTCCCATAGATCTAAAACTACACTAAATTAAGAGTTTATTTTTGAAAATTCTTTACAATTCAGGTTACTCACCAAAGAAATATTCAGGATGTGTATTTCTAATTAATTTAGGTAAAAATTTTAATGAATGATAACAATACACATGGTAAGTTAAGTACTATTTTTACCCCTTTAAAAATGAGGACCTGAGGTCCTCAGGTGTCTGGAAACTTGATCAAAGTCCAGGGATACGGTTTTAATCACCATATTTTACTTCGCTAATATACCTGTTACTTCTCATCCACATAAATATTAAGTCCTGAGAAATTTATATTTACCTATCCTTCCAACTTTAAGTGGTTTTATTCAAAATATAATGATGTAAATATTTCTCATAAAAAGCGTAAAGGATTCTTTAGTATAAATAAGAGTAAACCAAAAATATGTCTTAAGTCACATTAGATAACTAATTTTTTATATTATATTCTTAAAAAAATTATCTGTCAAACTTTAATTAGCAAACAACTGAAATAGGATCCTCACCTTTTACCTCTCACAAACATCAACTCACAGTGGATAACACACTTACACCTAAAGCATGAAACTATAAGAATTCTAGAAGAAAATGTTGGAAAAACTCTTGTAGACATTGGCCTAGGCAAAGAATTTATGAAGACCTCAAAAGCAATCACAGAAACAAAAATAAATAAATGGGACTTGATCAAATTAAAAAGCTTCTACACAGCCAAGGAAATTATCCTGAGAGCAAACAACCTACAGAATGGGAGAAAATATTCACATGCTATACATCTGTCAAAGGGCTGATAACTAGAATCTATACAGAACTCAAGAAAATCAGCAAGAAAAAATCAAACAACCATATCAAAAAGTGGGTAAAGGACATGAAAAGAAACTTTTCAAATGAAGATAGACTAGTGGCCAACAAAAATGCTCAACATCTCTAATCATCAGGGAAATGCAAATCAAAACCACAATGAGATATCACTTATCCCCAGTGAGAATGGCCTTTATCAAAATGTCCCAAAACAGTAAATGTTGGCATGGATGCACAGACAGCAACACTCATATACTGCTGGTAGGACTGCCAACTAGTACAACCTCTGTAGAAAGTAATATGGAGATACCACAAAGAGCTAGCTACAAGAGAGCTACCATTTGATCCAGCAATCCCATTACTGGGCATCTACCCAAAGGGAAAAAAAAGACATTCTATAAAAAAGACATCTGCACTAGAATGTTTATAGCATCACAATTCACAATTGCAAAGATGCGGAAACAACCCAAGGGTTCATCAATTCATGAGAGGATTCATAAAATGTGGTATACATATACCATGGAGTTCTACTCAGCCACAAAAAACAATGGTGATCTAGCACCTCCTGGATAGAGCTAGAACCTATTCTACTAACTGAAGTATCACAAGAATGGATAGACTAGCACCACATGTACTCACTATCAAATTGGCATTAACTGGTCAACACTTACGTGCACATATAGTAGTAACATTCATCGAGTGATGGGCAGGTGGGGGGGCACAGGAGACGGGTATATTCACACCTAATGGGTGTGGTCACACCATTTGGGGGAGGGACACGTTTTAAGCTCTGACTCGGGTGAGGCCAAGGCAATATATGTAACCTAAATATCTGTATCCCTGTAATATGCTGAAATTAAAAAAGATACTACATAATCTATTAGAATCATGCTAATAACATTGCTCTAACCATGAAGACTTTGATATTTACTCTGATTCCATCGTCTCTCATCTATAAATAACAATTTTATTTAAAGCCTACTTACAACTCCTCTTTCTCATGGCTAAGCGAATATTGTTCTGTTCCATGGAATAAGACTGGAATAAAGGCATACACACTCAAGTGCCACCTGTTTAGCATTTGTTATATGTGAGAAGGAGCATGTTAAGAAACTTAAAGATGTTAATAGTAGTGCTTATATCATCCAAACTAATGAAATAGACATCTACCAAAAAAGCATTAGTTATTTTTATGTGCACATTTATCCAGAAACAAAAATGTTACGGATTGATTGGAGGTCCTCTTTTTCAATTAAAATTTTCCATAAAAATAATGTGCAAAATGCAATATTAAAAGTGAAACCAACCCATGAAATAAGCCTGTTAGCTTATTAAAGGTTTTAATAAATACATAAAACTTACTTAACCAAATACTATCTGTGAGTCAGCATCTCAGGGGAAGAAAAGAACACAAAGTGGAGAGAGAAGAAAACAGGGGATGTAGAAGTCCATCTGTTCCAAGTAAGAGACATCGGCTATAAAAACGCAGTGAAATTACAAGATCTGGCTGAATTTAAGACTTTAAAAAGAGAGCCCAAGACTGACAGGAATTATGTAACATTCTTCTTAAATGGTTAGAGAGCTTACCTGTGTGCCGAAGGTAGCCACTGCTTGTCCTCGAATATGGGCAGCGTGATGAACAGAATCCTGAAAACCGCCAGTGCAGGGGAGACAAAGGTGGAAGGGATTTCCCAGGGCAGGAGGCCCGGCCAGGGCTCTGCAGGGGCAGGTGGAGTGACGGACATGAGCACGGGAAAGACAGTGTCTGGGAATAAATTCTCAGGTTTTTCTTTCAATTGTCAAATATTGATAATATCTTAAAAAAAAGAAGAGAAGACAAAGAAGAGAAAATTAAAAACAAAAAAATACTGAGATGGTGCCTCCAGGTTTTCATTCTAAAGAAACCAAGGAGAAGGGAGGTCTCATTTTTTTTTTTTCATTTAGTACCCATTTTCCATGACAAATGTGCATTTATTTGGCAATACATCGTGCTGGCAGTCTCTGGAAGTGGTGGGAAGCCAGGGTAGCAGCAGCCAGGGCCCCGGTTCAGAGTAAAACTCGAAGCTGTGGCCTCGGGCTTACAGACTGTTCAAATCTCCATAAAAGGTATTCTATTTTGTACCTTGAGTAATGAATTCCTAACGGGATTTATGGCGTTTGTAAAAGGTTTGAGCAAATTTTGTCAAATTAATATCTAGTCTTGCAATGGAAAAACTATCAGAAGGAAATTGGTCCTAAAGAAATTATATAAATAACAAGGAGGAATAGAGAGAACCACACCATTAATCATCTGAACGAAAATTCCAGTTTTTGTAGTTACAGGAAGTGACAAATATTTCCAGTGATTTAGTAGAAAAGTGTAGCAAACTAATAGAAAGCTACGGAAACAGACATAAAATCACTTGAAAAGGCTTAAAGTGCTATGTAAATGCTAAATTTTTTGTCATAATATGCTACAATGGCACAAAGAAAACTAGGATTGTTCGTTTATGTCTACCTGTGTCACAGACTGCTGTTTGATTACGCAATATCCACTTTTGCCGCCTTCCTTACTAACAGAAGATCGGTTCCGGGGGTGGCTATCTGTCCATTGTGAAAATAAAACAGACAGACAGAAAGCTTTCTGGAGATGGACATCCAACCCAGCACCTGCCAATCATGTGGGGGTGGAGGCCACAGGGTGGGAATGTGCTCAGGGCAAGCAAGCTCAGGGACCCCGGGCGTGGAGCCCTTTCAGCTGAGCAGGTGGCATGGGCAGCAGTTCCAGGGTACAGCTGGTTTAATGCAGGCAAGGATGGACTGCATCAGGATTCAAGTGGGAAGTAAACAATTACAGTTATGTTCATGCCGGGGAGAGAGAGAGAGAAACAGGGTGGTGCTTTGGCCTCCCAGACCTATGTTCACCGTCCCACATTTTATGCTAACGGTTTTAAATGAGTTCCTTCCCTCTACACTGCTTTTGAGAAATGAATAATAAAAGTTTTTAACTTAATACAATAGATTGGTTTATGTCAAGATGTGCCTCAATGTTCTCTTTGCTTTTCTCCTTGTGAAGGAGAACTTATATTCTTATTCATTTGTTCTGAGCTTTTTTTCTTTAAAATCAGTAAACCGTCATGTACTTCAACCAAATGTACACGAATAAAGAACAACTTTCAGGATAAATTGATAAATTTTGGTTTAAGGATTGCTACTTGGAAGGTTGCAGCAGACAGAGGTACCCATAGCTGAAACCTGAGTCCTCAGAGGAAGCTGACACAAAGGCCTTTGAAACTGAGCTGACATTTGGCTCCATTGAATGCACTAGGCTGATTTCTTTGCCTCTCTTCCATCGTTTTTCACCCTCTCTACTCTCTTCCTAGACATTTCTACTATCTACCCACCTTCTTAATCAAGGAGATCGAGCCCAGGAAGAATGCAGGAAGGACCATGGGCAGCCCTGGAATATCTCATGGCCCAATAATCCAGGATGTTTTGAGAAATCTTGTCATTTCCAGGAAAAGAATACAATTTCCAAATGTCCCCTAATGCTTACGTCCCTGGGTTTGCGATTCCCAAGAGCTCAATTAGCTTTTTACGGTAAGACAACACCAATTGTGCTGACTTTAAAGAACTTGTTTTAAATAAAATATAGCTTTTTACAGATCAATACATTTCACTTTTTTAAAAGAAAATAAAATTTCAGTCTAATTACGTGTTTCAAAACAACTTTAAAGGAAAAAACTATTGCTCTCCATTGGCAACATTTTTTTCCTAAGTGGAAAATCTCTTCCAGTCCCCTTCATCGCACAGGCAAACATGAGGGTTGGGGTGTGGGAGCATTGAACTGCAATTATTGTCTAGTATTTGTGAAGCCAGAAATAAGTCTAAAAATGTGCGTATTAGAGCCTGCGTCTCATCTTTTTTTTTGTTAACATTATCCTGGTGCTTTTTTTTTTTTATTTGAGTGTATTATGGGGTACAAATATTTAGGTTATATGTGTTGCATTTGCCCCCGGAGTCAGAGCTGCAAGCGTGTCTATCCCCCAGTTGGTGCACATCGCACTCATCATGTATGTGTATACCCAGCCCCTCCACCCCCCTCCCACCTGCCCGACGCCCCATAAATGTTATTCCTATATGTCCACTTAGGGATTAATCAGTTAATACCAATTTGATGGTGAGTACATGTGGTGCTTATATAGCACCTCTTGTATTTTCCTGGATAGAGCTGGAGTCCATTCTACTAAGTGAAGTATCCCAAGGACGGAAAAATATGTGTCTCATCTTTGAATACGAGTCGTTAAGATTCTTTTGTTCTGCTTCATAAAACAGAGAGGCAGAAGGAAAAAACAGACCTCATAATATCACAGCACCTTGAAAACGCCGCCAGCTGTCATGTGTTGGTTATCAGGGAAGAGAGAACTGAAAGAATTTGCCTAAATGTGGCTTTTGGGGTGGCCGCATATTCAAGTTACGCTGTGTGATGTCTTCTGTATTATTTTCAGATGTGTTATTCCTCAGGGCACTCGGAATTCTGTATACGGTCCTCCTCTTCCCACACTCTCCTGTTATTTATTTTTATGCCTGCGACGATAGATAGCCAAATGCATAAAATTCTGGTTGTACGGAGGTGAACGTTTATTCCCAAGTAAAGTAGAACGAAAAGAGACGCACCAAAAACCCCGCAAGACACACGAGGTGCGAGGTGCGGGGTTTCCAGGAAGCGGGAGCCTCGCAGGCTGTGCTCACCGCCCCTGCTCTGCCTCACGGCCGCCACCACCCGGCAGCTGGACACCAGCGCTTCCTCCACGCCGGCAGCTGCTCCAGTCCTGGTGTTCCGTTCCATCGTATGCGCTATAACCCCAGAATGATAATGCTGGAGACTGTGGGTGGGATGCCAGGGAGGACAGCTATCTGTGGACCGAAGATCTATAAATTCTACAGGAAAGCGAAATAAATATTTGGGAATAACAATGCAATATTTTTAAATAAAGGTTTTTTTTCATAAGGGGCTAATATTCCAAAGTGAAAATCAGTGAATTACAGCTACAAACAAGAGCATCACACAAATACTATGTTATGTTCTCACTTGTAAGTAAGAATTAAGCTGCGGCTACGGAGCGTGCAGCGTGTATAAAGGGCATTGGGTACTCAAGAGGGGGAGGGTGGCAGGGAGGTGAGGAGTGAATGCTACCCATTGGGTACTATGTGCACTATTAGGGTGGCGGGTGCACTCAAAGCCCAGACTTCACCAGTGTGCAATACATCCATGTAACAAAACTCCACTTGTGCCTCCTAAATCTATTGAATTTTTTTGAAAAAAGTATGTTAAGCAATAACTACAAGGCACTGAGGAATATATAGGGCATGGTTCAAGTCATATAAAGATCCAAAGAGAGGAAAAACAAATATTTTTAGGGACGCATACATGGGTGGTAAGATTATTTTTAAAAGCAAGGAAGTATTTATCATAAAAGTCAGGTTATTTTTTTGGTGAGAGAGGGTTGCAATTGAGGCATCCAGGTTTGTGGTCATTTCCCCCTTTTTATCTGGTTTATAACGACAGGAATGTGTATATAACACTAGGAGTGTTTATAATTACTCATTAAACTCCTTGTATGCTTTATAGACATGTGTGCACACACACACACGCACAAATAAAACGTACGCAATACTGTAATCTTTGAGTTGTCTTCACAGATGAAAATAAGGAAAAAAAAAATACCCTGGAACTTCATGAACATCTGGTAACGGCGATAGATTCCACCTGAGTGCTCTGCAGAGCCGCATTCGAATAATACCCAATGCATCTAACATTCCTTAAGCTTTAGGTGAGACTTGGGCATGTGGCTATTACTCTTCCAAGAATTTTTTAAAATACCAGGTGATTATGAAGAGGAAATTATGCACATGGTAAAGGATGAAGGCTCTAAAGATTACAGCTTGCGCTGGTTTTGACCCAGCCATCTCCTGCAGGCCGTGGGCTGGCAAACGCCGTAGAGACAAGCCCTGCAGCGGGCGGCGAGAACCGCGGAGGTAGAGCCAGCCAGCCGCCGTGGAAGGGCCGGGCTCTGCCCTTCTGCAGGGAGCCTTCTCTTTCTGAGCCTCTTCTCTGAGCGAACGTGATTGCTAGGTCAGGAACCCGAGCGTTGGGGTGAACCAGGTGCAGATTCTCACAAGGTGCAGCCGTCATCCCTCTCAGCTCCTGCTTCCTGCTCCCTGGAAGGGGGCTGTCCCCGCACAGTGTGTCGGTCCCCAGGGCTAAGGCAACAGGCCCACAGAATGTGCGGCTGAAACAACGGGCATTTATCCTCTCTCGGTTCTGGAGGCTGAGGGCCTGGGTCAGGGTGTTCGCAGGTTCGGTTTCCTCCGAGGCCTCTTTCCTGGGCTGGAGGACAACTGTCGTCTCCTCTGTGTTCACTCGAGCCCCCCGACACTGCCTGTCCTGATGTCCCCTGCGTTCAAGGACACTCGTCACCTTGGAGTAGAGCCCACGCCCATGACCTCATCTTAACTCCATCACCTGTTTATGACTCTGTCTCCAAACACAGCCACCTCCTGCGATGCTGGGGGTTAGTACTGCGATGAGTCAACTGAGGAGAGACACAATGCAGCCCCCATGACGAGCAGGTGGGGCTGGGAGGCGAGGCCAGACCAGGCTTCCCGGATCTGTTACACGCCTGTCCTTCAGAAGGGGGTGGAAGGACGCAGGGGGTGGGGGAACAGAAAGGGTCTTCCCAGAAAACGGACAGCTGCACAGAAGCGACCCTGTGACTGCACCATGAGTGATGGCAGGGCCTGCGCCCACCTCCCCGGGAACACCGGCCCGCCTCCGACGTGCCCGGAAAACCACCGCCCTTCCGGACAAGCGGGAAGGGAAAGAAAGGCAAGGAAAGGCCACGCGGCGGCAGGGGTGGTGGGGACGCTCCCTGCCTTGCCGGCTTCAGCCTCTGTTACACACGCCTGCGTCCACCACACGGGCACACATGCCTGCGTCCACTGCACGGGCACACGCACCTGCGCCCACCGCACAGGCACACACGCCTGCGTCCACCACACGGGCACACATGCCTGCGTCCACTGCACGGGCACACGCACCTGCGCCCACCGCGCAGGCACACACGCCTGCATCCACTGCACGGGCACACGCGCCTGCGCCCACCGCACAGGCACCCACGCCTGCGTCCACTGCACGGGCACACGCGCCTGCGCCCACCGCACGGGCAGCGCACCTGCACCAGCGCTTGGCGAGATGCCCACAGCTGTTCCTCTGCCCAGGAGAAACAGGACGGGAATGAATGTGTGTGAAAACAGAGCAGTGGCTCCCAGGAAGGAAAGTGCTAGAGAGTGGGAGGAAGGAGGACAGAGTGAGCCAAGCAGGAAGGGGAGGCATCAGGCACAGGGAGGCTGGTGCATTCGCCTATCGAGACGTTTCAGGTGGAGAAAAGCGTATGTCGGGGCGTCCGCAGGCAGACAGGAAGGAACTCTGGTCTCACAGAGACTCGTGCCCGGATCCCGCCTCCCCCCTTACACGCTCGGAGACCTTGCACCAGAGCCGTCCTCGTCTGGATGAGCTTCATTCAGGTGGCCGCTCCATGAAGCCCGAGTGACAGCAGTCTCCTGCAACAGCTTCAGTGCAAACAAATGGGCAGAGCACGCGAGACAGGTATGTCAGGCACGCGTGCAAAACACATCGCGTCCTTCCCTCCCTTTGAGCCAGAAGAGAGGGGCACAGGGAAGCGCCGCCGTGAAGGAGCAAGGGTCTGGGCAGGGGCAGCGGCCCGCCCTCCCGGTGGCAGTGTGCGGGCGGAGCTGTCTGGGCCACAGCGCACAGGCACGCAAGGTCAGTTTCCCCGTGCTAAGGTCCCCTGCACGGCTCCGGCTACAGTTTCCCGTCACAGCTTAAACTTGACCCCGGGTCTAGGGCAGCACATCATACAATTATCCTCCGCTGCAGCTGAACTCGGGGCCAAGGAGAGACTGCATGTCAGTGGGGGGCTTGTTCCTGGAGCCCCAAACCCCTCCCTACACGGCCAGCAGGGCCTCTGCCTGCAGGCCTGTCTCCACCTTACTGCCCCGGAAAGCAAAACACCAGAAAGTGTGGAAACTATCGTCGTGTCTGCAAAAACATTTGCAGCTGTTTGCTTTCTTGTAATGTAAAAATAACAAGGTTGATGTGAACGAACAGAAAGACATAAAGTAGCCAAACCTGTCAATAAAAAAGACAAAGCATGGTTCTGCTGAAGCTCCTTCCATCCATCCCTGACTCTCTTTAAAGCAAGCTCTGTTTCCCCACAGTGCTAAAAGGAAAATGCTTCTTAAATGATGCAGAAAATCCGGGTTCTTGTAGGTGAGCCTAAGAATTTGATTCTGTGATTATTTTGGACATATAAATAATAACATATAGCTTTGTAATTTTCTAATTTACAAGTGAAAGTTTCTAAAAATAATGGACTTAGCATATAATTAATGTGTCATAAGAGAAAATATGTACATGAGATATAACCCTTTGTGTTTTTCTCATGAAGCATAAAAGTATATACTTCAAAATGATATTCCCAAGCTCAGTACGTTACCGTCAAACTTTCCCAAGGAGATTAAGGCTCATAAATTTAGCTGAACAAGAGACCATTACGTTATATATGCTAAACCAGTAAAATGTTTATGGAGTAGGAAAATAGGCAGATAGATTATTCTTATTTGTAGAACTAAGATAACAAACAAAATCTTAAGTACCAAAAATAAAAACCCAACTTTCAACATTCCTACCATTTTATTTTAGTGAAAGTGAAACCACCCACTTTCCTGGAGGCCAAGGGTGTGGTAGACTCCTGGGTTTGACTCTGGACATCAAGTCCCAAACACACGTGTTCAGTGACAAAAGGTGAATTTTAATGAACTGAAGACAACCTGGAATTATTTCCCCATCTCTCTCTTTATGTTCTTAATTTTCTTTTTCTTTTTTTTATTAAAATTGGTTCCTGACAAAACCCTGTTCCTTGGTAATTTCTGCTGCCCCCTAACAGAGAGCGGCTAGAGTCGCCCCACTGGGGGCCGTGAGTGGTTCGGTTTATTTAGTGGAGGTTTCCTAGACTCAGCTGGTACCAGTTCTAGGACTGTTTGGGGGTTTCCCTGAGGAAAGCAAAGCCAACCCACAGTTAAACTATCTGGGGGTGATAAATGTGTGAAGGGCCACACCAAGTGACAGAGGACACTACCCAAAGTTTTGCTTGTTATTCTAAAGTGATCGTTTCAAGGATTATTTAAACTCATGCATTTCCATCACATATTTCTGCCTAGTTCATAGAGCCCTTCAAGTCTAATAAAATCAGAATAACAAATCAGTGTGATCATGTCATAATTTGCAATAAAGACGTGCAGTAGTGGCCACCATGCAGTTCAGAATACTCACCACTTCCCATGCTAAGCTTTCAGGACAATCCAAATTCACACGAAGAAAATATCCCAGACACCAATTTTTCCACAAATGCAATATTGCTACTGTCAATAAATTCTTCTTCCACCTTCCCCTGGTGTTTGCCATTTTTCCCTCTAAATTGATTATTATATAACATTTGCTTTGTTCATACCTATGTAAAAATTCCACGAAGCAATAGAATATACACTCAGAAGGGCGTTGCAAAAGTGTATTTCTGTTCTACCAATTTCTTCAGCTAAGAATTACAATGCGTTATCCTGTTTTGGAGAGGATTTAACTCACCTTGAGGACCAATATCCATTTTTAGCAATTTATCATCAGTCATTTTTTGTACACTGACCGTTAACCTTCCACCCGCGTGGCCCACATAAAGCCCTCTGATCAGGATGAGGTCCTGTCTGTGCCTTTGCTAACCGGGCTCCCAGCATGGTGGGAGTGGGTCTTACTCAGGTCCTGATGCAGCACCCCGTCTTAGGGCACAAGAACTCTCCTAACTTTGGAGAACGTGACCTGCTGCCCCAGCTGCTGCGGCATCCTCCGCACACTCCTAACCGCCCGGCAGCCTCTCTTCTGCAGCCAGCCCGTCTAGCTTAGCGCAGTGAGGACACAACTTCGTGTCCTCTCCCATCCTGTATCCACAAGCAGTCATCTACAGGAAACATTTACACAGAATGAAAGCCTACTCAAAACAAAAACAAAACAAGCAGCGCACCTGTCTCCTCCCCCCCACAAACGTACTGTCCCTTGGGGTCATCCCAACATGCAGAGTCCCGACCTTGCCCAGAGCTTGTCTAACCTCACAGCCCACCGAGACCCTCTCGACCCCATCCTGACAGTCCGCTCCCTCTGTCCCTCTGCACTAAGCTGTCCTTCGCCTGGCCCCCACGGCACCACGGTCACATCATACGCTTCAGCACGCAATCACGTCTGACTCTGAAATATTGTTCAGCCCTGACTTTTTCTGGTCTTACTTACTGCAGAGCTATGCAGAGGGACCTTAGCTTGGGGGAAATTGACCCTGTGGCCAGAAGCTCTGCCTGCATACTGCAGCCCACTTCCCCCACCCCGTCCTTTGCTCCTTCACGGTGGCTCTTCCCTGTGCCCCCCTCTTCTGGCTCAAAGGGAGGGAAGGACGTGATGTTTTGTGCACACGTGCCTGACATACCTGTCTCGTGTGCTCTGCCCATTTGTTTGCACTGAAGCTGTTGCAGGTGACTGCTGTCACTCATGGTGAGCTTCAGCTCATCAAGGCGAGGCCCTGGCTCAGGGTCTCGGCACCTGTAAGCTGGGGGGCAGGATCTTGGCACGAGTCTCTGTGAGACCAGACTTCCTTCCTCTCTGCCTGTGCACTCCCCGACATATATTGATCCTGCAGGTTTCACCTGGACCAGTGTCCGAGTCACTTCTGATCCAGAAAAGAGATAAGAAGGGCTCACCCACTGATCGTGAGCCTTTTCTCCCATCCATTGTTTATTGATCCAAGCTTTGTGACTGCATTTACCTTCGCTTCTGGTCAGGCAAGAGTCTGACCTGAACTCAATTCCTATCAACTGTAGACCTTGGAGTCTACCAGTTTCATGCCAGCACCACGACCCTCAACACTATAATTCATGCCAGCTGGTTTCATGCCAGCACCACGACCCTCAACATCTATAATTACATCTTTTTTTCAAACTCTCTATTCGAATGATTTATAGCTTCAGGTTAAACGAATGATCCAGAAATACGATCTCCCTCCTTTCTGTAGCATGCCCACTACCCCACATTCACGCCGTGCTGTGTGTTGGGCGGTATCACTGGATAGAGCAATGTGGCCAGTCCTACAGCCAAGCCCATCTGCCTAACACTAGAGTCCATCAGGACCATACTGAACTCTTAGCGGGCTTGGCCAGGATGCTCTAACTTTGCAAGTGTCAGCATTTGCTCTGTAAACCAGATAGATCATGGGTCTCTCTGAGGCAGCAAACCTCTAACCTTGCCCTTAGTTCGCATCGCACAGGTAGCCAATGATGATGGAGGCCATTCACTGGAGCCTCCGTGCTTTGTGCATTATGTTAGGTGTTTCAGAAACATCACATTGTTTCCTGAGAACCCCATTTTATAAATAATGGAAAAGAAGCACAGATGCTACAATCCATTGCCTTGCTACAAATTTGCCTTACCTAACAAATGTTTTATTCAGAATTTAAGCTCAAATTCTATTGGCTCCAAAGTGTATGCTCTTTCCCCTTGACAAGGCTCCCACTTTGTAATTCTGATAACACTTTATGATGCTGTTCCAGAGCTCTTTCACTTAGAATTTGTTAACATGTTCCTTGAAGAAAGAAACTGGTTTGTGTTTTTTCATACTTCCCTTACAAGAAGGCTAAGAAATTAATA
>VSMD01011119.1:0-111643 GCA_008750895.1 Mirza zaza | reverse complement strand
TCTCCAGACAAAGCTCATTTAAATCTTCATATCAACTCCCCAGAACCAGGCGACTCTGCTGTGTATCTCTGTGCCAGCAGTTATGGCACAGCCCTGCAGAGTCACTGCCTCTCTGTGCACAAACCTCCCAGCTCAGCCAGGAAGCTGTGGGGCAATGTGCTCACCGCGCCCTGAGGCTCCTTCTCCCTTCCCTGTTGGACAGAGCCCAGACAGAGTTCCAGTCTGCAGTACAGGCGCCTGTGCTCTCCCAGGGCCCTGCTACATTTGAAACACACAGAGGTCTTCCAGAATTCCTTTTTTCAGCTAGAGCACGGGTTCACAATAAGTTCAAAAAGTACTAGGACTCCACAAACAAAACCGGACCCTGTCCCATGCACTGAATATCTTAACTCATGGAAGAAAGCATTTCTTTTCTTTCTCTGCTGTACCTACTGGTACATTTTGCACACAGCATTATAATTTAAAATGCGCTACTGCTAAAAATCATGGGCACAAAGAAAAGCAGAAGAGAAGAAAAATATTTCTAAGATCCAAAGTAAATTCAGATTATCAGTGAGTATCCCGTTTAACAAAATGATGTTAAGAGAAACCTGAGAGTCCATAGCAACAGGTAACCTAGAAAGAAGGAGTGGGGGAGAAGTGTGGGGTTCTGTACTGGTAGGTCTGAATGTTGGATTTGCTAATGCTATTTCAGCTGTGTCCTCCCTCTTAGGAGCGCCAGCATGGGGCATCATTAGCAGTGTGTGGCCTTTGGGGGTGTCAGTGGGAATCACAGTGTGTTCACTTTGTCTCTCCACTCTAGCTGGGTCTGAATGCCAGTGTCTTCCAGCTCTGGGTGACTTCTGAATTCTCTGCTGAACTTTCTAGCCTTCCAGAACACGTTCTCTGCTCAGCACTCTTGAGTCTCACCCACTGCATATGCAACTCAGGAACTGACCAGAACAAAGAGTATGGAAGTTCCTTCTATACTCTTAGGACTCTTTGTCAGTATTCTGTACCCCAAATCTTAGCTGTCTTAGAATAAGTTACACCTTCCCTTTTAACACCAATCAACATATACTACTACATATTTATAAAAACTCTTTTGCTTGAATTTATTTCATGTTCACCATTCCTCTACTCACTCCTCCTTCTTGTAACTCAGACTGGCCTCAGATGATTTTCCTTGTTGAGGAACATCCCTAATTCAGATGATTTAAGCTCATCCTTCACCCACCCCTTGCTATGGGACATGCCTAAGATACCTATTGTTCTCTAGGCAAGGAAGCCTTTCACTGTAATTATTATTCAAGCTTTCAGTTTAAATTTTACATTTTTTCTCTTGTAATTCTTGGAATTTGCTTTGCTTACTGGGAGCAAAACAAAACAATGCAATAATTTAATGCATAATTTTATTTATTCGAAGTGTTTCCTTGTAGAAGGACCTAAATGTTTCCTTGCTGTGGCAGATAACTATTACAATCATTTTAATAACAACAATGCTAATCTTTAATCAAGGATGAATTTTAGGTTCTTATCTAAGAACGGAATATGTCGAACTGTAGCCAGTTGGAG
Organism: Mirza zaza; assembly: GCA_008750895.1. Lineage (NCBI taxonomy): Eukaryota > Metazoa > Chordata > Mammalia > Primates > Cheirogaleidae > Mirza > Mirza zaza. The sequence continues at coordinate 110,089 of VSMD01011119.1, read as the reverse complement.
GTCCATTGGATATGTGCCCTGTTCTCGGGGAGAATGTCTAATCTTCTTTTCCTAAATTCTAATCCACATACTTTTACTTTGTTTGTTTTATGGGCCACATTGAATATCTGATGGAATTTTATACATTAGAAAAATGCTAATACTTTCCTCCCGACCCAGCATATCTCCAGTTACAAAAAAAAATGCATATATGTATATATTTATCTCTCTCTCTCTCTCTGCCCCTGATTAAATCGTGAGTAATTATTGTCACTAGCTGCAACACAGATTTATATATACCATATAACTATACCTATTTATACTCTCAAATCTACAATTATATTTGTCATTACAAACTGATAATGGATATGTACTGTACCAATAGATAGGAGACAAAAATCATTCAGGGATTAGAGATCTTTCATTTTTGTGTTTACTTGTATCTTCAAATTTGATACAATAAAAGCCCATTACTGGCATGACATTACAATTCAAAAAAATACATGATATTCCAATAAATAAATGGTCAAAAAATATCAACAGTTTATATAGTAAACTGGAAGTTCCCTATGGGAATCCATCCTAGCTACTCCCCAGTAGACAGCTCCCTGCAGAACGATGACCCTGGTTTGGTTAGTAAATGGAAAGGGCTTTGGTAACCATCTCATATAACTTTTCCCGATTTAATAGAAGATGAAACACAGCATCACCATATGAATTGATGGAAAATTGGGCACATTTCTCCAACTTCCTGTGAGATAAATTTTATTCCCCTTTTAAAATGTTTAAGTGCACAACTCAAATAAAATTCTGTGGCTGAAAATGCTGGTGTTTCTGTGCCTGCCCCTGCTATTCCTCAGTGAGCATGAGCTGGACAGCTCAGCTGCCTACAGGCTCCAGAGGGGCTGGATACTGTCTGTCTTTCCCTTTCCTAGGACCCAGACATAGACAATTCTACTTGAGTAAAAAGTGGAAGGTCCCAGCAGTGTGGACGGCTGGAGAAGTTGTGAGTCTCTTTGTGGTTTCCCACGCTGCCTTCCTCTGCATTCTCCCCTGGCTGTTCAGAGCCCTCCCAGCTGTTAGTGTGTGGCCTGTGGGACATCTGGGAGGCTGAGGCTGGGGGTGAGAGGCCTGAGGTCTGGAAATGTGCTGCCCTGGCCACAGGGAGGAGCTGTGCTCCAGGGAGGCCTCTGAGGCTGGGGTGGGGGAGGGGCGGGGAGTGAGCGCAGGGCTGGGCCAGGAGGGAAGTTGGCCCATTGGATGCTGCCCTTACATCCGCTGGGAGACCTGCTGTAGACGTCTCCAGTGCAGTAATGTGAGTTTGAATCGATTTTCCTTCGTCATGCATCAAATGCCTGTGTGGTTCTCTTTCAGCATCCTGCCCATGTTTGCTCTAGGCTCAGGCAGGACCCAAACCCTCACCTGGTCCCTTCTGTGCTCCCCCCAGCGCCCTCCCCAGAGCCCGGCCCCTGCTTGGCATCACAGTCATGCACTTTGAATGATGGACGTTGGTCCAGAATGGAACCGTGGTCGTCCCACCTCCCTCTGTCCACAAACTCACCCAGGGGCTCCCTGGAGCTGAGACACTGAGGGCAGCAGTGTTTTGAGAGCTGCTGTCCCATGTGCCTGAGCAGGGAGGGACAGGTCCTTCCTGGGGAGACTGACTGTTGCTGAGAAGGGGTCCTGGAGAAGGGGGTGGAGGGAGGATCTGTGTAATGAGGAGGGCAGCTAAGAGCAAATGGGCATGTGTCAGAGGAATGTCTTGAGGAGTAAAAAGCCTGTTCTGCTCTTCCGTCTAGCTCATTCACCCCTGCCTCGTCCATTCAATTCTACCTTCTCTTGGAACCCATAAAGGTAGAAAAGGGCGAGGAAGAAACATCCCCTGGGCCTGGGGATATTGTCAGGAGAGATGACATCACAGGAAAACTACCAACCAGGGACAAAGAGAACAGAGCTCAGCCCCCTCGCCCAGAGCAGCCCAGGAAGCTGACACCATCTGGCCCTGACTCTACCATGGGCTGCAGGCTGCTGTGCTGTGTGATCCTCTGTGTCCTGGGAGCAGGTGAGTCTGGGCCTCAAAGTGGCTGTCCTCGAACCCCAGGCCTTTTCTTTGTGGCTGCAGCAACACTCTTCTTCATGGGCTCTGCCTGAATTTTGTTTCCTTCCACCCACAGTCCCCATGGACACTGGAGTTACCCAGACGCCAAGACACCTGGTCATGGGAATGACAGATAAGAAGTCTTTGGAGTGTGAACAAAATCTGGGACACAATGCTATGTACTGGTATAAACAGAGTGCTAAGAAGGCACCGGAGCTCATGTTTATCTTCAACTATAAGAAACTCTATGAAAACGTGACTGTGCCAAGTCGCTTCACACCTGAATACCAGGACGACTCTCCCTTTTACCTTCACCTGGACGCCCTGCAGCCAGAAGACTCTGCCACGTACCTCTGTGCCAGCAGCCAAGACACAGCGTTACAGAGTCACCCACTCCCTGTGCACAAACCTTGGGGGCCAGCCAGGAAGCTGTGGGAGCCACCAAGGGATTGGCTGAGCATTTCTTGTGAGAAACCCGACAAAAGTTCAGTTTGTGGTACCAGCCTCTCATTCAACCTACGCGGTGACTTTCAGTCTGAGCACATGTTTAGCGTGTGTGTTTTCTTTTATCTGGATGTGACTCTGCCCTGTCAACTCATTAAAAAAAAAAAATAAATAAATATATTCAGACCCCATGTTTTAATGGCTTTTTCTTCATGAAATATTAATAAAACTAATCTACTCTGCAGGCGATCATTTGGTTTAAGATTTTGTAAGAATCTCCTACAGGAACCCTCATGTCACCCCAGGGTCACCCCTGCACTGCGCCAGCACACTGTCCTGTGAGGGTGGCTGTTGTTGTTTAACACTTCAGGTGCAGTGGCTCCCAAGCCTCTCTTTCTTGGGAACCTTCTGTCATATCATCTGTTGCCACCCAGGGTCCAGCGGCTTTGGGGTTTAGGGAAACAGAGAAGGGACTCCCAGTCAACGGTCGCAGGGCTGGAGCCAGCTGGATTGGACAGTGGGAGAGTCACTATTGGGAAATGAGTTTGAGAAATATTTTTCTATTTTCATCAATCCCATTGTTCTATATTCTCACTTGTCCATTCTGTAATTTCTGTCTTCTGCACTCAAAGCTAGACCATGAGTCCTAGGCCTGGTCAAACTCCAAATCTGCACGCTCCCTCCAGACGGGACAGGCAGCAACCATTCCTCATCTGCTCCTGCCGGTTCCCAGCCTGGACCTTCCTCACCCGCCTGCTCCCCTCTCCTCGGTCTGAAATTTGCTTCTTGCTCTTAAGTCTCAGCTACTCTCTGTATTATTTCCTCTCTGTGCTGACACTGGTAGGGTTTCTCCCCCTCTTTTGGTCTCTTTATTCCCAGTGTGTTAAACCATCAGCGTGCAGTGGCCTTTGGAGAGGAGAGGGCGTCCTGGCTGTTCTCCTTCATTCTCGTCCCGGCCCAGCCCCGCCAAAGCCCGTGTGTCCAGAGGGTCCCGCTCACCACGCTATGCCATGCAGGGACGGGAGACTGCACCCTCCAGAACGCATGGGGGCTGAGCCTGGTGGCACCAGTGTCCACGATGGCACCAGGGCTCCCACTCCCAGGGGGCTCCTGAGTCTGTGGGTGTCGCTGAGACCGTGCCAGCAGAAGTTCCCCTCATTTGCACTGCGGATGACCAGAGCCCCAGCTGGGAGTACTCTCGGCTCTGCCCAACCCTGCCCTGGATAGCAAGCTTCTGTACTGGGTGACCCTGGGTCTCCTGGGAGCAGGTGAGTCCTGGGAGTGCTTGGGAAATTCCCATCCTGTGTTTGCCTAAGACTGGTTCCAAACTTTTCCCTCCTTCACTTTCTGGTTTCTGTTACCTCCATAAGACTCATGGAACCTGGAGTCAGCCCAACTCCTGAGCTCTATGTCACAGAGATGGGACAGAGTGTGGCTCTGAGGTGTGACCCCACTTATGTCATTTTAACCTCTATTGATACTGATAGACCCCAGAAAATGGAGTGGAGTTCCTGATTCGTTTCAGTGACAATTTTCCTTCAGAGAAGGTAGTTTTTTTTCAACAATCCCTTCTCAGCTGAGATGTCTGATGAATCACACTCCACTTGGAAGATGCAGCCAGCACAGCTGGGAGACCCGGCCGCGCATCTCTGGGCAGCAGGTTGGCCACGGCCTTGCAGAGACACGTCCTGCCCCTGCAGAAACTCAGTAGCTTCCCCCTTGTCCCCAGGCTCTCAGCAGCCCTTCCCTGGCTAAGGGTGGGGCAAGGAAGATGTGTGGTTGGAGCTGCAGGTGCTTCTAGCAGTGGAGGTCAAAAACTTAATTTAAATGACCAAATGGTAATTAGAAATAGGGCATCTGGGGACATGGTATTTGGGAAATGTTCCCAAGCATCACAGAATGTGGTTATGGACCCCAAGGATGGGACAAATGTCACCAAGTGTGTGACCAGGCAAACCTAGAGGGAGACCTCTGCATCCTGTTTTGGTCTCTGCTGTTGTTTCTTCCTATTTAGCAAAACATGTCTTTCACCTCTAAGCGGAGGCAAGCTTATAGAGAGGAGATAGGCATTTTAAAGATCCTTAGCTGGAAATTTTCCAGAAGGTGAAGGCTCTGGATAGCAGAGCCTAAGTGCTGGTGAGGAGAGACATTCAGCACAGTAGGTGGCAGGGACAGAAGCCCGGCAGGACACTGGCGGCAGGACAGGCAGCTCTTTGGGGCTCAGTGGTTGCTCGTGTGCATGTGAACTCACACGTGTGCCAAGCACATGGTAAGTGTTACTTACATGGTAGGCATTCTAATTTTATTCTCATTTTAATTATTCTAATTCTCTTAAGGATGCCAGTACTATCTACAGGAGACATCCTTGCTCCATGCATATTCCATCTCAGGAGGCTGGAGGCTGAGCCATGGATTTTAAGAGCTGAGTGGTCGAGTGTGCTAGAGCATAAGACAAAGAAAGCAAGAGGAGTCACAAAAGCTTCTCACCAAGAGGAAGGGCCTCTCTGACAGCGGTAAGCCAGCCAGCCTCCTCTCTGCAGCCTTGAAACTCACCCCCTGCATTGGAAGATGCTGTCGTGTGTCCCCAACACGGTCTCCATGTACTACTGTGTTGGGAAATGCAATAAGAACAAAATCGACCCCAATCCAGAAAACCTCTCTGCAAGGTAGAAGAGAAAGAAAACTGTTTAATTATTGAACAAGCATTAAACTAGAAGGTGATGGGCACCGCGGGAAATTCACTAAGAATTACAAAGAAAGAAAGAAATCTCAGCCATGTTTACAGGCAAGCACATACATCCCATTGCATCTATGTTCTCCAGGTAAACAAAACAGCCAGTGCTCAGCAAAGAGGACCTGACAGCACCGCTTCTCCCAGATAGTTCATGCCAGATTCACTTGGTAATTTGAGTGGTCATGTGTATTAACTAATTAGTTTTACTCAAAGGGAAGATAAGCTTCTCCCATTTTTATGAAAAGAGGTAGCTTTGCAACTTGTAGGGAAGCACCCCCTTAAGTTAAGTTCAGTGTCTAAATTAGGCTCCTGCCTAAGCTAAATTAGGTTCCTAAGCTAGGCTCCTGCCTACCTACATTAAGTTAGGTTTCTAAGTTAAGCTCCTACTTTCCCACAGAACCTGGGAGACAGGGCTGCTATCCTCCTTAATGGTTACATTTCAGAGATTGCCAGGTCCTTGGGAAAGGAATCCCTGGGGCTAAAAGCTGGCAAGAGGTTTATTTAACTTTTAAAAGCATTTACATACCTTTCAACGAGATTAAAGAAAGAACTGACAAGACTTCTAAAGTAAATGCTTTTAGATAAGGGAAGGGGAAAGTCTCTTCTGTTACTTTCAACTGAGAGAATTAGACTTATTTTTAAAGTGTATTTGCCCTTACAGTAATAGCAGATATAGTTGATATTTCAAAGCCACATGACTCAGGTACTCTGATGAAGTGGGAAAAACAGCTGTGGGGATGAGAGAAACAGCTGCAAAAAGCTGGGGCAATGGTGGTCCAGGGGGATTTGCCGTGGGGTTTTTCTGGCAGGTCGGCCCTGATACAAGAGCACTGTCCCTCTTGCCTGAGGACCAGCTAAGGCCTGAGCACACAGGCAGAGCCCTGTCCCCAAGATTTAAAGCAAAGAGCAGGGCCCCAGGAGTGGTAAAATGTGGAATGCACTTCTTTCTCTCCCTGAATCCTGACCGTGGCAGCCCCAGGCAAGGCGGAAATTCCAGGCAGCTGGGAGCAAGGCAGCCCCTGAGGCCACCCAGCCCGCAGAAGGGGTGGCCAAGGAGTCAACCTTCACTGAGTTTGGCCGAAGGAGCAAGGTGTTTGTGAACAATAAAGAATTCTGGGAGTCATTAGGAATATGAAAGAATCAAGCCCTGGGTAATGGTGGATTTCCTGGGGATTCTGGACGGTTAGAGCTGGAATTAGTACAACTTGGATATTCAGGAACTTGTGGCCTTCCTTTATAACAACAGTGTAGTGAGCTCTGTGAATGTCTGATAACATGTATATTAAGTAGATTATTAAGTATGAAATGTCTGATTTCCTTGTGCACTAAGTTTGACAGTTGATCTTTCTGACATTTCACTTTGACACTTCCTGTTTTATTTTTATTGTGAAGGTACATCTTCATTCTTTCAAATGCATGGTTTGGCTTGTGATTATTTTTCAAATTTTTTTTTACAGCAATTTTTATGAAACCCTGGATAAAAACCGTGCTATTTTTGAATATGAGTTCCATTGTGGAAACAATGCAGTGCAGACACCTTGAAATACCAATGAAATGTTTGGGAAGGATGTGGCTGATGAATGCACAGTACCTCTATGGTTTGAGAAGGTCCATTCTGGTGATTTTAATCTTGAAAATAAGCCACGTGAGTGACCTTAGACCAAGGTGGATAATGATGAGCCGAAAGCTGTAGTGGAAGCGAATCCATCTCAACCTACGCATGAATTAGCAGCAAGGTTTGACGTAACTATTCCAACAATATCAGCCAATTTGAAACAAATCAGCAGGGTAAAGAAACTGGATAGATGGGTGCTGCATGAATTAAACAAGAGTCAGAAGAGAAATTGTCTCGAAGCTTGCCTTTCTTTGCTGTCACAACTTAATGGCAAACCATTTCTACACCGTATTGTTACGTGTGATGAAAAATGGATTCTTTTTGACAATCGAAAGCGTTTGGCTCAGCACAATGGTTGATTAAAGATGAAGTGCCAAAACAGTCCAAAACCATTCTTACATGGTGCATCTCTGGTGTCTCTTTATAAAGGACATGACTAACTCCTAAAGACCCCACCTTCTACCATGACATTGGTGCTTAGAATTTCAACAGATGAATTTAGAGGAGACAAAAACATTCAGATGACAGCAGTTATCTTTCTTTTGGAGTCCTTGGTGCCCCTATAGCTTTAGTTACTCTGCTATAGATTTATCAAATGAAAATGTGAATAAGATTGTCTCCATGCAAGGAGAGAGTTGGGAAAGATCAGAACTTAGAATGATTTCCACCAGCTCGTTTTCTCACTGCTGTCTTGGGCTCACCACTCGTCTTATTCATGCTCCATCACAAAATAGCTCTAGTCTTCCCAGAAGATTCTCGAGGTTTTTGGTCAGTGTCTGCTATTCATATTTCTTTCTTGCCTTATCGGGTGCACCTGGGCAAGGAGCAGGCGATATTGCTAGTTTGCAGTCTTAGAGGAGTCAGATCCAAACTCTCTGGTGTCTCTTCTTAGAAGGGCACTAATCACTGAAACAGGGCTCTACTCTTATGACTTCATTTAACCTTAAAACCTCCATAAAGGCTTTAGTTCCAAATATAGTCACGTTGGGGACTGAATTTGGGGGGAGGAAGGATATAAACACTCAGTCCGTAACAAAAGCAAAATCTTGGTTATTGCCCAGTGTGCCGCATGGGGGCACTGTGGAAGTGCTGAGCTCTGAGTGTCTGGGAGTCCAGGTTAAGGAGGAGCCTTGTTTGATGCTTTTATCCACTAGAAGTTTGGATAATGTAGACACAAATTTGTAGGTGTGCTGCCCCACCAGGGAGCCATGAACTTCAGTTCTCCAGTGGTTAGAGTGTCTCTGTGAGCTTGCAAATGAGAATGAATGGTTGATGCTGAGATGGGACAACCTGCATGCCCTGGGCAGGGACAGACAAGGGAACAACTGCCTGAAAGGAAAAGCAAAAGGACTGTGTGGGGGATGGACATGTGACCTAACCCTCCCCATCCTGGAGCAGCCCAGTGTGGTCCCACATGCTATCTGAGAAGATTTGCAGGACAAAGCAGGGGTCTTGGATCAGTTGGGCCAGGGACCTGACAAGGGAGGCAGGGTGCATGGGAACCTACAGACAGGGTGACACTAGAGCAGCAACCCTGCAGCCTAGTGTCCTATAAGAGAAGGGAAGCCTGGAAATCCAGCCTTCAGTGGACCAGAATCCTGAGCAGGGTGAGGCTTGCCCAGCTCTCTGCCACCCTACCCTGGCTCCAGGCAACCCTGCTGCACAGGCTTCTGTCTTCTGGGAGAGAGATGAGTCCTGGGTAGAGGTGGGACATTTCTAGGGCATATATGATTCAAGACACCACTGGGATCCCTCCTGTGTTTGTTCCCCAGCTTCTGGTTCCTTCCCTCATAGGCACAGTGGATTTTGCTCTGCAAACAGGGAAGCACTGGACCTCAGGAAGCCTGCAGGGGTGACCCAGGGCTGTGACATCACAGGATACTCCTCCAATTAGGAGAAGCGAGCCCAGACTCAGCTCTTGCCCAAGAGGCCCACGTCATGAGCATGGGAACACAGTGCTGCCTGCCCTGCTGTGCCATGGGCTCCAGGCTCCTCCACTGGGCGATGCTTTGCCTGCTGGGGACAGGTGAGCCCTGGGGACAGGGCAGCTTCTCCATTCTGAGCTTGGCCAGCCCCGCATCCTGCACCTGACCTTGGGGAGGCACCACCAGGCTGTCTCCTGTGCTCAGTCTCCATCTGCTTCTCCACAGGCCCGGCAGAGGCTGGAGTCACCCAAACTCCAGGACACCTGATCAGAGCAAGAGGACAGCAAGTGACACTGAAGTGTTTCCCTGTCTCTGGGCATGCCAGTGTGTTCTGGTACAAACAGGCCCTGGGTGAGGGCCCCCAGTTCCTCATTCAGTATTACGAGAAGAAAAAGTCAGATAAAGGAAACTTCCCTGCCCTATTCTCGGGTCAGCAGTTCAGTGACTATCGCTCTGAGCTGAACCTGAGCGCCTTGGAGCTGGGGGACTCAGCCCTGTATCTCTGTGCCATCAGCTTCCACAGCCCTGCAGAGCCACCAACGTTCTGCGCACAAACCTCCCTGCCCCAGCCTGGAGCAGCCTCACAGCTGATGTATCTGTGAGAACCTTCGGACCGGACCGCAGGGGCAGAGGGGAAGGAAACCGGTGTCAGGGTGCTGGAAAGTGCTGTAACTGCATCTTGGGGCTTTCCTGTCACTCAGGACTGGGGAAACAAGGCCAAGAGCATCTGTTCAGAGGACAGTGGGTGCTGCTTTAGCAGGCTCATGCCAAAATTGTCGTCTTTGCCTGACCCTGTGTGCTAGAGGGACAGAAGAAGAGTTTGTAATTTAATAGTTGCACCCCCTTTTCCAAGGCAGAGGATTTCATTTTGGGGTCAGGTTTATTGATAACAGTGTATTGTAGAAGGTGGAATCAGGGGGGTTTGTTTTAAATAATTGAGGGAGAAGAAAACTGAGGAGAAAGAACACAGTCAGAGATGATTGAAGACAGACAGAGCTGTAGGCTGGTTCAAGGCAGTGTTCCGTGCAGCCTGAGCTCTCTTCTCCCACCCCAATGTCTTCGATAACTAGAAAGTACAGAGCCAGGCCTTCTAGCAAGTGGCATCACTTGGTGGCCGGTCCCAGTTGGGGCTATCACCAAACAGCCAGTTGCCTTGTGTGAGAGCTCTGGGCTGGGTCCTGACATCTTCCTTCTGAAATTCTGGTCCCAGTCTTGACTCCTCAGGGTACAGTCAGGGACTTCCCCAAACACAGAGGAGGTCATGTCACCCTTGGTCATACATAGGCAAAGTCTCTTCACTTTCCCCAAAGATAAGGGGATCCATGGGATCCCTTTCTGACACTAATTCCCCCAGATCCAATTACATTCTGTGAGCAAAGAGCTCTTGAACCAGTCCTAAGATTCTGCAGCCTTGTACATGCTCTGAATGTGTGCTCACTGTTCCCATGGGCTGGATGCCTCTCCTTCACCCCAGACAGCGATGAACACTGTTCACCTGTCGAGGATGGGCTCACACCTGCCTTCCTCTTCCATGTAACTCCTGCCGTATTCTGGGCAAACGTGTTTCCCAGTCAGGACTGATGACCAGCACTGGAAAGTGTTCTAATTGTATCTAAAGTTATAGCGATATTTATCCAGTTTCATAATATAGTAAGAAAAACCCCCACCATAACCACAGATTTAGAGATTTGGTGAGGCTGGAAACATCAGCTAGGGTGCTTCATGAAAATCAACCAAAAAAAAAAAAAAAGGAAAAAAAAAGATCTGTGCTCAGTAGTAGAATTTTATCATCCTTGATAATTAAAGGGTGTGTGTGTGTGTGTGTGTGTGTGTGTAATGTGAGTGTGTTTGTGTGTGTGTATGTGTTTGTGTGTGCCTTCTTTGGAGACCCACCAGTGGAAAGTTTCTCTCCGGGTGGCATTTACTAACAGGTTCTGGGTCACAGGCAGAGTTCATAGGCACTTCCAGGTAGTGGTAGGAATGTCAGATCACACTGAGTGTGCCTAAGTTGTAGCTGATAGGGTTATTTCAATATTTTATAAATTCAGAAATAAATTTGTAACATCTAAAAATCCTCTTTATATACACACTATCTAGAATTTGGTAATAATTTAAATACAATATATGAAAAGACGTGGGTCTGATTTACCAGGAGGAGCTGTGGGATGTGGTGTTTCCAGGCTGGATCTGTTTGATGCAGACACACTGTTTAACTCCATGGCCATACAAGTCTGACCCCTCTCTTCCCTCTTAGCATAGTGATTGCAAAGGTATAACAATTGTTTGCTTTGTAAGCCAAATGTTGGTTCATGCCTCCTTTGTCCCCACTGGCTAAGGGTGGATATGAAGATCAACCCTAAATTGGCCCCTCTGAGAAAGCAGTAGAGACAGCGTGTGAGAGAGTGGGGTTGAGGGGTGGGGGTCTGGGCATCTCTGTTCCTGACTTGGACAGTCTTGAGGTCATCAGACCAGGTGTGTATCCCTGAGACTGTGCACCGTTGGCCACTTGGAGGCGCTGTGGCTCCTCAATGCTGCAAGGAAGCTGGGGAGGGCTGGGAGGGTGGCCCAGGGCAGGAAGGCTGGAGGGACAGCCTGGCCAAGTGCTTGCATCAGAGAGCATTGGGGTTCAGAGTGAGTCCTGAGATAATCACAGACTCCTTACTACTCAGGGAAAGGTAGGGGAGCTACAGGCCTCAGTATATATACTCCAAGGGGGAGTTTGTCTGCACCTGCGTGGGCAGTGAAGGGTGAAGGGGCCGGGGTGGCCAGGGCTGGGGACCCAGTGTCAGGGCAGGGCAGGGTGGCAGAGGAAGATAAGGTGTGCTGTGGGCATGTGGGGACTGTGCTCAAGTCCCTTTAGTTTAGGGCTGCGCAGCACAGCAAAGGTGCATGGAGTAGCAGGGCCTGGGGCCCGCCCAGGGGAAGAGGGGACCACCAGAGGGTGACTTGAAGGGAGAGTGACTGGGAGAGGCCAGCTTCCAGAGGAAATGCCAGAAACATTCTTGCCCTACTCAGGAAATGACATGAGGTGGTGCTGCCAGCCAGAGGGGCTGGGGCCCTGGTGAGCGGGCAGGACTTTCCCAGACACTCAGCTGTGTCTGCATGTGATCTGTCGCAATGCTCACAGAAACCATGCATGGTGGGTGTTATTTCACCTGCTTGTGTATCTGAGGGAAGCAATTGTCCTAGGTGTCGTGTTCAATAGCCAGCTGAAGTCTGTTCATCCTACACTTATCACTTCTCCCTCCCTACCGGCCCCCAACAGATCTGTCTCCTCATCTGACTTACCCGTTCCAGGTCCCCATTTGCAGGATGGCAAGTCATGCATCATATGTGGTCATTATAACCTCTTCCCCGACTATTCCAAAAAACATACAACTTCTGGGCATTCTACCTTCACCGTGATGAAAAAGATAGGCACAGTTTTCTGCACTTAGACTTCCCAGAACTGAGGCAACCAGCCTTGAGGGAAAGGAACACAAATAATTGCTAGCCATTAGTTAATCTATTTTGTACTTTCATTCAATAAACCACCCGAGATGCCCAATCCACATCAGGGACATCGGATAAGATGATGAAATAACCATCAAAAGTTCTTTCCAGCTGGTGGAGGCTGATGCTACAGAATTTCTTTGTTAATTTTCATTCATTTCTTTTCTCATCCAGTCTTTCACTCAAACTATTTTATAATGATATTTTGACAAAATTAATTAATTGTCTTTATGGAAATTATTTTGAGTTCCCATCACATACATACGTACCTAGGCTTTGCGTTCACATACTGAGTGTGCTGGGGCCAAGCAAACCAGTAACGGGAACTTTGCTAGAGATGATGTCGCACTGGGAGAAGGATTCTGTTTGCCTTGGCACCAAGTGTCCAATCCATAAAACCTGAGCCTCGTGCTAGAAAATTCCTCTTTCTGTTTGGAGCTGCACCGGCACCAGGCTCTTGTGCTGTGTGTCCCTCTCTCTCCTGGACCAGAGGAGTCCTGGGCACAGCCATGGAACCCCTTCATGGGATTGCTGGACACCAGCTTGTAGGTTATAGTACCGGGTGACCTTTTGCTCTGACCTTAATCTCTGTGTCCTCGTCTCCTGAAGCCCATAGATGCTGAGTGACCTGGACCCCAGTCATGTGCTCGTGCTAAAAGAAAAGCAGCTGTGGGGAGGTGTGCAGAATCTCATTCTCAAACTCACGTGCTCAGGACCAGCTACATGACTTTTCTGGCTGGTGCTTTGTTCTAACATAGTTAACCATTTGAAGATTGTGACAGTAAAGAGTTAGACCAAGTGTGGGGTCCTTCTAAGGGTGGGGCTCTGTGGAACAAGATACAGTTTCTGAGCTGCTTTTTATTCATTACTATATTAATGGCAGGCATCTTGCACAAGGAGATAGTCCCCATGAAACGTGATATCTCAAATAAAAACAGAGCATTTCATTCGTAACTTGGAGCCTGCCACCTCTCCCCAAGCCCCTCACACACCAGTCACCTGTGTGGCAATAGCTGAGCTGCAGCACTGAGAAGCCACCGCCTTCCAAAAGAGAGGGCAGTGACCAGTGTGAAGTGGCTCTGTCTGCTGCTGCAGTCTCGCCTGAAGCGGGGAAGTAGGTGGACACGGAGGTGTTCCCGCTACACGTGTCAGGGGCCCCATCTGTCAGGGAATTGACAAGAAACAGAGCAAAACGGTTCCTCACATGTCAATGAGGCTGTCCTTGAGATTTGGGAACCTGACACCAGAAAGAATCATTGGAGGCAGAGGACTCTAACAAGATCATGGTCAATTAAGCTAATTAGAAAAGGATACTTGAGGGAGTATTTGGGACACAGGAGTCACATAGCACCAGGAAGCCATAAATATTTCCCCCTAAGAGTCTAGACTGCAGAAACAGTTAGATATCACAGGGAGTGTGTTCATGAGGAATAGCAATAAAATATATGTAGGTGCAAACTATTTACAAAAAACATCTAGAAATCTTGTAAGGCTGTGTCAGTTCAGACAAATGCATTCTTCCCATCCTGAGCTGTTCACTTGTACATTTATTGTTTATTTGAGCCTCTGGGGAGGGGGGCCTGGCCCCTCCTGACAGGAAGGCTCTGGGGCCTAGGCAGGAAAAATGAGGTCTCAGAATAACTCCCTCGAGAGCCCCGTTCCCCTTTCATCACTGCACAGACCCAGAAGTCCCCGCTGTCCTGCCCGGCACCTGCCATGACTGTCAGTCTCCTGGGCTGTGTGGCCTTTTGCCTCCTGTGGGCAGGTGAGTTCCCGGCAGGGCCCTTGCCCGGACTTCAGGACCCGGAGCCAGGCCTTTCCCTGGGGCTGCAGCGCCATCTTCGTTCTCCTTCTCTGCAGATTCAGTGACTGCTGGCATCACCCAGACCCCAAGATTCCATATCCTGAAGACAGGACAGAACACGACGCTGACATGTACCCAGGATATGAACCATGACTCCATGTACTGGTATCGACAAGATCCTGGGCTGGGGCTGAGGCTAATCCATTACTCAGTTGGTGTTGGTAACACTGAAAAAGGACACATCTACAATGGCTACAATGTCTCTAGATCAAATAAACAGAACTTCCCCCTCACGCTGGAGTCGGCTACCCCCTCCCAGACATCCGCGTACTTCTGTGCCAGCAGTGAATACACGGCGCTGCGCGGCGGCCTCCTCTCTGCACATAAAGGCAGGGGAGGCTCCGCACCCCCAGACTCGGCGATGCCCTCGGCAGGTTCTCAGCGCCAGGACCCTGGAGCCCCGAGGGGCCCGTGCAGTGCGAGCCTGGGTCTGTGCCAGGTGCACCTGCAGGAAGTCCCAGCCAGGCTGGACCGATCCCAGGCCTCAGTGACAGACGTGTCTCCCTTGTTGTTGTCTCATCTTTCTGCTCAGCTGTCCCACTGGGGTGGGGACAGGGCTCCCCTGGCTCTGACCGTCCTGGTCACTAGCCTGAGACTGAGGCTTCCAGGATGGGACATGATTTGTCTTCCAGCTACACGTAGATCCCTGTCTCCACCTGGGTGCCACGTGGCTCTCCCTGTAGGGTTCTCCCCCCTACCCAGCCCTCGCATGGCTTCTGCTACAGCCCCCCTTTCCCATATGGGCCATCACCCCGGGAGGCCCTGCTGGGTCTCTCCTTCCCCGCTCCTGCCCCCTCCCCAGCCAGGCTGCACAGACCCTCACCTGTGCCTCCCTCCTTCCCATCATGGAACCTCAAAGGCCATTTCCTCTGCCCTGGGCATGGAGCCTTCCTTTCTGTAGAGGCGACTTCCTACCTGTGCCTTGGATCTCTGCCAAATCACCGCCCCACCCAGGGAAGCTTCCCCTCATCTCCCAGCTGAGGTCAGTTTCCCTCTCATAAACTCTCGTGGTATCATGTGTTTTTAGTCAGTAAAATTTAGCACAGTTGAAATTTTATGAACACTTTTCTGATTATTTTTTTGCCAGACTCCATTTTAAGCTCCATGTGGGCTCTGGATGTTCCTGCTGCATTTACCAACCACCGTGCCTGGCACGTAGGCAGCACCTATGTCACAGAGAGTCGATGAGGAAGGACAGACTGAGTGAACAGTGCATGGATGGGTGACCAGTAAACAGAAATACCCTAGATCCACTTTAGCCTGGAAGACCTATAGCATTAGCTGTGGGAAATCCATCCCTTTGATTACTGGGCTCAGATGGTCTTAGAAATTGGTGCAAATTGCCATCATGAGTGGCCAGACCTGGTTCAAGGCTTCCCTTTGTAGCTGCAGCACCAGACTCACCCCAGATGTCTAGTCTCTCCTTCAGGCTATTTCTCCACAACAAATCTAGTCAGATTAGGGAATCACTTTCAGAATTTCATCCAAAGAGTTTTGTGTCCTTGGAACCATTTTTGGTATCACAAACTCTATTAGGGTTTTATCAATAAGACAGAGCCATGAAAAATACTATTGAGAGAGGTATTTATCATAGGAACTAGACCTTAATAAAATGTGGGAGGAGCTGAGGAAGAAAAGAGGAGGGAGAAGTCAGAAGGTCACAGAGACAGTCAACAGCCAGGGCTCCTGGAGCTCTGGTGCAGGACAGGCTGGAGTGTCAGGGCCATGAAAGGATCAGAGCACGTCAGGTCTCCCAGTGGGACCTTGACCAGGGAGCACAGGAGATGTCCATGGAAACCTGCTCCTGGGGACTCTGTTGCCCCCGTGTGGAGACCACCTCTGTGGGTACACAGCCAAGTACTTTGGGGTACCCTGGCTGCTGTTGGCCAACATTTGGGAAGATGAACTAGACACTGAGTGCAGAAGCCAGAGGACTCCATTGGTTTGTTGGATGCATGAATATCTGTTGGCCATTGTTTCTCACTATTGGACCACAATGACCTATGTAATGGTGATTGTTTTACCTCCATCATCCAAATTTCACACAAATTCTTCCTTGATCAACTCTTACCAAGGAACATAAAAGAAAGGGCATTCTGGAAAACATATTTTCCAGCACTTGCTAAGTTGTCTTAACAACTGTCTGTCCTATTGGAGTTGCATGGACCTCAGGATACCTGGGAGGTAACCTCATCTCGAGCTACATGGACCCAGTTCTGTTATAGAGCAAGTGTTCTGGTGTCCCTTTCAGCACCACAACCTAGCACAGGATGGATTCTCCCAGAGTAAGGCATCTGGTCATGCACCTGTTTCAACCAGCCATGGTCTGTCTCCACATTCATCTCCAGCGGACACCTCCAATGCTCATGTAAATGTGGACATAACTCAGACGTTTCTGCTCTAGATTTTCCAGGCCCTGACTACTAATTTTTCTTTCAAGACTGTGGCTGCAGTCTCCCTCCTACCCAGAAGCAGAACTCTGTCTTCTGCTTCTTCCTAAGCTTCTATCCTATTGGAGTTGCATGGACATCAGGATGCCTGGGAGGTAACCTCATCTCGAGCAACGTGGACCCCGTTATGTTATAGCTAAAGCAAGTGCTCTGGTCTCCCTTTCAGTGCCACAGTCTGATAAATGTGCCTCATAGATTTATAGCTGATCAGCTCAGTAATCTGACAATGACAACCCCAGAGTGAAATCCTCAGAGCTCAGGGACTAGCCCTGCATTTCTGTGGTGATGTTCCAAATACAGTGCTGTAGAGATGCCTTCTCCCCATGTATAGACCTGGCCCCAAGCAGGAAAGACCAGAGAGGGCTAAAGAGACAAAACATGTCTCAGATGGTGTAAAGACAATCACCCAGGACAATCCTTCTACGGACCACACCATTCCCAGTAAGACATGTCTGACCACTCTTCCCTACAACTCAGCTGAGTACCAGGATGTCACATGCTCTAGCATCATCTAATGACAGGAAGAATAACTCAGATACCACATTGAGCAACCTCCAGAAACTCGGTCTTGCCAGCAAAGAGCTCTGTCTTCTTCTGGCCAGGTCCAGCCAGGCAGGCTTGACTCATGACTTATATGACTTCTTAATCTACTCAAAGGAGAACATAGGATTTCACAGGAAAGAATATCAATTTCATTTTGAATAAGTTGGAACTAAGGAGCAAACTGAATATATTTGATTGGTCAATGGTAGAACAAGTCTTTTATGCTAGACTTTTGGGTCCTAGTGGTTTTCATATTTCAGTTTCCAGTGTGCAGGCCAGGGTGCAGAACAGATGAGAGTTAATGAGTCTCTCTGTGTCTGAGATGGTCTGCTATGGGTTTCTAAAACAGCATTCAATTGGTGAACAAGCATAGAGCCATTTGTGCAAGTCAGTGTTTTAATTGGTATGAAAATTTCCAATTTAAAATATGTTGTGTTCATCAATCTCAATGAGTGTAGTGTACATATATATTCTGATATCTAGTCTATTTCTTGAAGTTTTGGAATGGGAACAAAAAGAAGATATCTATCAATTTAGAAAATTTTTATATTTAAAATATATATATTATTTCTATTTGAAAGAACAGGAAGAAATTGTCATGACCACATGGCCTATGGTCTCTAATTTATGGAAAGAAAATAATTAAATGGAAACATAAAATCAGAATTCTATTCTGGAGCCTTCCTTGGGGCTGTCCTGAGAGCATGTTATCACCCTAGGAATCTAAGTCATGGGTGTATTTGGTAGCCCTGGGTCCATCTGATAGTTCTTGGCCCCAAATATTTGAGAGTTAGACTGAAGACACTTGCAAAAGGCACAGGGTCTTGAGGTTCTGCATTCTCAGTTCAAATGTCTCTGGAGTTTCGTGGATTAACAACGGATAAATATATTCCCACCTTTAAGAATAACTGAAACAAACACCAATAAGAAAAGGAAGCAAAAACAATAGGCAATTAATTGTTCATGAACATTCCAAAGATGTAAAATTTGGGCATTATAAGGTATTAATGTTTGAAGATAAATATTTAAATGACTGTAAGAGAGAACTGAAATGTTAACAAGGAAACCCAAACGAAGAGGTACCATTAAAAAAAATCATCAAATAGAGTATGTGGAAATGATTATCACTAAAAAAAAAAAAAAGGAAGCTAAACAGCAGAGTAGGTGCTTCTAAAGAGATTATTAGTTACGTCAAAAACAGCTCTGAAAGCATCACCTAGACTGCAGCACAGAAAATTAAAATGAAATATGAAAGAAAAGTTAAGGATAGGGATGAAAAAAGGGAGGTTTCTAGTACATTAGAATCTGCATAATATTTGATTAGAATTTTTCATTTTTCTTGAATATAATTGAAGTTTCAGAAAGAGAAAACAGGGAAAATGATATAAGGTGACATTTAGAAGATGTAGCTGAGAGTTTTTCAGAGGTGCTTCAGAACTTAAGTCCTCATTTTCAAGAATTCAAATGAATCTCAGGTAAGACAGTCATGCCAGAATGAAGTTGTATAACACAAAGGACAAAGAAAAGATTTTAAAAGAAGTCAAAATGGAAAGATAAATATCTCCCATAGGAACAGATGAAGAGCAACAGTAAAAATTAAGAAATAGGTTAAAAATAACCATTAACTCAGAATTGTAGTGCTCATTGATTTAAAATGAGATTGTTCAAAAAATACTTTTAGGAGGGGAAAAGGAGAAAAAGAAAACCTCTGTGAGTTTACCAGTAAGATATCTTTTCAAAATTATACTTAACAAAAATGGGAAATGTCCCCAGAAAGAAAGCGTGAGAGGCAAGATGTGAAAGAACACATTTAATTTGTGCACATTGAGCACGAGTGACTGGGAGAAGGGAGGAGGCAGAAATAGGGAAGCCACAGGAAACCCTGACTTGCAGAGAGACAACGAGCTCACCCTTTGGGGTCTTGCATTGGAGACGATGTTGACCTTTCTTAGTGAACACACCCAGCAGACCGGGGAGCGATTGTTGGATAAGAAGATAAACTCAGAGATGTAGTGTGAGACCTCTGTACCCACACAACACTGAAGCTGAAAATCATGACCCATGCCTTTATTTTATTAAAAATCAGCTTATAAATATTTAAATCAATTATCCAAGTATGCTCTGATATAACTGCTGTATTCCTGGGGTCATGGAGATTGAGAGAGGAAGTGACATCACCGTGGGAACTGCCATGTGGGGACAAGGACGTCCCTCCTCCTCTGCTCCTGCTCACAGTGACCCTGACCTGGTGACTCTCCCATCCTGCCCTGATGCTGTCATGGGCTCCAGGCTCCTCTGTTGGGTGGCCTTCTGTCTCCTGGGGACAGGTGAGTCCCCAGAACACCAGGCAGTTTCATTGTGTACCTGTGTGCACGTGTGTGTCTGTGTGTGTGTGTATGTTTCTGTGTGTCTGTGTGATATGACTACAATTGCTCTCCTCATTCTGTTCCCAACTTCTGTCTCCACAGATCACGCAGGTGCTGGAGTCTCCCAGTCCCCCAGACACAAGGTCACAGAGGGAGGACAGAATGTAACTCTCAGCTGTGATCCAATTTCTGGTCATAATGTCCTTTACTGGTACCGACAGACTCTAGGGCAGGGCCCGCAGTTTCTGGTTTACTTCCAAGGTAAAGAGGCAACAGACAAATCAGGGCTGCGGAGTGAGCGGTTCTCTGCAGTGAGGCCCGAGGGATTGTTCTCCACTCTGAAGATCCAGCCCGTGGAGCAGGGGGACTCGGCCGTGTATCTCTGTGCCAGCAGCTTAGCCACAGCGTGGCACAGTCACCTCCTTCCTGCTCACAAACCTCCCCCTTCTTGCTCTTTGCAGCTCCTGGAGACCCTAAAGAGAGGCCTCTCTTGCTCTTCACTCCCCAAGGGAAAGAAGGAGATTTGGACCTCAGCTTTCCTTTGGAAAGAGACCACAGATTCACTCCTGAAACACAGCACCTGTAACGGTGGGTGGTGGAAACAACTGTGGCCCATGGGGTTCTAGAAATCCTCAGAGCCAGCTCAGTGCTCCAAGGCAGGGACTGGCTGTTTTAGCCTCAGACTTTAGGGCTGCACAGGCAGTTTCTGTAGGACTTGGAGGTTGCTGCCCACATACCTGAGCTTTGGTCACGGGCATCGAACATTCTTCTTAGGCATTTGTTGATGACATTCGCTCTCTGCAAGGTCTGAGTCTATGTCCCCAGGATCATTCCTTCTTCTGAAGCTTTTTCTATCCTTATCACAATGGAAGTTGCCAGCAACACAATATCAAACCTGCCTTTCTGAAGTAAAGGTCTTAGCTATTTTCATGGCAGTTAATTGACAAACACTTAATGATAACAATAAGACTTCACTTCTGCCTAGTTTAAGCAACTCTTTTTCTTTATTTTGTTTTCATTTACCACTGCTCCTGTCCTGATGGACCACTCCAGCTCCCACTTGATTCCCTGGGGATATCAGATTTCTAGAGACTGAGTTTTGAGAAATAAGTATTGTATATATTTGTAGTGTACAATATGTTGTTCTGACATGTATATACAATGTGCAATGACCAAGTCCAGCTAATTAACACATGCATTTGCTCAAATACTTATCCTCTTCTGTGGCAAGAATACTTAAAATGGACTATCTTAGCAATTTTCAAGAATACAATGTATTGTTGTTAACCATAGTCACCTTGATGGCAATAGATCTCTTGAACTCATTTTCCTAACTGAAACTTTGTATCGTTTCACCCCCATCTCAGCAACACTCCCACCTTCCGCCCATCCTCCGGTAATTGCTACTGTAGTCTCTTGATTTAAAATAATTTCCCTGAGGTCTTTAACTCAAGAAGATGGAGTATTTTATGTATATTAATGTTTTTATTACCTTTTGCAGTTTTATTTGTTATTTTCAATGCTTTTATATTTATTTGTCATAAATATAAATAATAATAATGAAATCTTTCACCCCTCTATAGCTGAAGCTACATAGTATATATGAAATCTACAGCCCTGGGCAGAGCTGATATGATTAGGGACTGTGGGTTTCTGGGAGTCCTCAGATACAGCCCACTGCTCTAACATGAAGATTTAAGGCCCCAGACCACGCCATGATAGAGGTGCCCTCAATCTTGCATAGTTAGTAGAGGAAGTATAGTCCCCCCAAATCCACTTATCGAAAATTGTGTGCTCAAACAACAATTTTTCTTCCTGCAGAGAATGATGCCTCTTGGCAGGGAGTTGTCCTGGACCCATTATAACTGTGACATCATCACATCCCTCCTTGCTCTATTGCCCTGTCTCAGGGGAGTGGGTAAGACCAGGGCACAGGTGGGAATTGCCTGACCTTGGGAAGCCATGCTAAAGGACTTCTTTCCTACACTTTTTCTCCAGCTTTTGCCATCTTCATCCACATGACCTCTGAGGCTACTGTGGGGTAAGCTCTGACATCTAGGTTTGAACAGAACACAGACCACAGTTGCAAATGCTGGTTCTGAAAGAAGCTGCAGCAAGGCAAGCAAGGTTTCCTACCTGCGTGAGAGTGAACACGCAAGGGGAGCAAAAGGAAGATTTTATTAATGAACAGATATGGAGGAATAAACGCCCTGCTCTAATGAAAATACCCCATCTCCGTGAAAACAAGAAGAACATGGCAATGGAATTACTTCCAGTCAAAACCTAGGAGTTCCCAAACCCGCCAGTATACCCTTTTGTTCTGTGATCTTGGCAGGCCCTCAACAGTTTAAGAGGACTGAGAAATCCTTGCTCTTACCACATGCAATTCTGTTCCTTCTAACAGCCCCCAGACCAGTCAAGAGTGATCCTGGATCTATTTTTAGCAGAGGTGTCAGAAGGATGACAAGTAACTTAAACACCCTCCTCTACAAGGCACGATACTGGCCCTTTGCATGTCAGTCCCAGAGGTTATCCAGACAGCCCCCCAAATCCCCTGCTCTGGGGGCAAAACCGCCAGGGCTCCTCCTCACCAGTGCCCCACAGGCTGCGGCAGGACTTTGTCCCCAGGGGTAGAGCACGAGAGGAAGCCATGTCTGTGTTGCGGGTAAAGGGAGGGAAGAGAATGATGTTTGGGCAAGAGGGATTGTGCTTCTGAGGCTCCTCTCAGATATTTCACAGAATTTTCTTTGTTTTCTGTTTCACTCTGGAATTTCACCCATTAGGAGAGCAATTCCTTTGTGACTATATTGTTTATGGCACTTGGAAACATTTTCATGGTTAAATTACATTAACGTATTTCAATTATGCATCTCTTCTCTTCATATATAACTGAAGGCAGTGGGATAAACAGCAATAATTTTAAAAAAGCAGTCACTTTACACATCCTATGATGAAGGTGCTGTTTAAAGTTCATTGCCCACACCTAACTTTAGGTCCAGTAGAAATGAAAGGCACGGGGTTAACAGGCATGTGATCAAGTGCTGAGCGTTGCCTGTGCCAATTACTGTGGGACTTCGAAGGAGGAGACATTACTTCTCCTTCAGACAGTGCTCAACCAGGAAGGGGCAGGGAGTGGGTCCCTGGGAACCTGAGGAGGAGCAACTACTAGGAGCAAGTCTAAGTCCGGGTGGAGTGAGGGATGCAAGAGTAAATCCTTGGAAACAGAAATGGTTCATCTGGGCTGTCAAAGAAGATGGTGGAAAGGAAAGTCACATAACCCAGCCCGTAGTGCCCAGGTAGATCCTACTTCCTGACGCTACTATGTTGCACCAGTGTGTCCCCATCTCTCCCCAGGCCTCTGCCTCTTCCAGAATCATCTCCTCCCTCCCTGCTGCTCAGACGAGCAGGTGCATGCTGTACACATTATTCATTTCCTGTCGGTCACTCTCTGTCAACCTTGAGTCCACCATCTCTATTTTCCCGTTAGATGCCGCTCCCTCCTTGAGCGCTCATTGCCTTATAGGGCAGCTGTTTTTTATGTTCCAATTTTACTTTTTATTAATACACATTTAACCCCATATTTAAGGTAACCTCAGTATCTTCCCAGTCTTTTAACAATCTGTATTTTGAGGGTAACATTGCTTGGTATTTTGAGGGGCATTTTTGTTTATCTTTAGTAATGAAGATAAAAATAACCTCTTTACTCTTCAATTTCTGTGTTTTCTTCCTACTTTAGACTGAACATCATCTCCTTCCATTCTTCCCATTCTATTCCTCTCGATTTAGAAGATAAATTTAAGGGAAAAAAAAAAAATCTCAGTTTGACTATAGCTGCCAGGTATGTGTCAGGAGTTAGGATGAGGGTGGGGTACTAAGCACAGTAGCTCAAAGAAACAGTCAGGATGCAAGCTACTGTTGTTGGGATTATACTTTAAGGAAGGTGGTCACAAAAGTTTGAGGGTAGGATTTCTGGAATGTTCTATCTGCTACCATGCTGACCTTCCCAGCATCCCTTGCATACTGCATAAGCAACAATGATGAAACTCACTTATTGGCCACAAGATGGCACTGTGGTCCCCTGGGATCTAAGGGGCTCTGTCTGGGGAGAGTCTGGGACAGCAGTCTAGGGAGGGAAAGGGTTAAGAAAAATGTGGGCTTGGGTCCAGTATTATGCAGAAGTTGAAGTTTTCAGTTACTGCTAGGCTTTCTACAGCCATGCAAGTGGTGGGAGGTCCCTGCCAACTCTAAAGAGAGCCACAGTTGAAGAGGCTGTCAGGACAACCTTGCTGTGAGGGGCGGGAGCGTGGGAACCAAAGCCCAGCACTTGGCTGCTGCCCCCATCCTCCCTGAGGGTAGGGTGGGAGCAATGGGATCTCAGGTCGAAGGTCCTCCTGCAGCATGAAACTCAGTGCAACCTGAGGTCCATTATTGTGGTGTGCATGGAAATGCAAACACTGTTATCCGCTCAGTTTGGAATATTCTGGTAATTGTGCAAAGCAGAGGAGCGGTTGCTCCCAACAGGAGATGGGTATTTTATTTTATTTTCAAGGGAGAAGAAAAGACCAGAAAGCAGATGAGCGGCTTTCATCGGCTCGAGCGATCTGGAATTCTACAACAAGTCTTACCATAATGTCACCTTGGCTTTGAGTCCACTGGATATGAAGCATGTGTTTTCTGGAGGACAAAAATGTCTTGATAACAAGTAATAAAGCACAAGTAAACAAACCACATAGGGGGAATGTCGGTAGATGCACCAAACAGTGCCATTAGACCTGTGGATAATCAGTCAGTAGAATCATTGAGAACTATGAGCTAAGTCTCTTACCAAGTTCCCGTGGTCGTAGATCAGTATTTCGAGTCTTCAGAAGGTAGATTAAGGAAGGAAACTAAATTTTCTCAGAATTTAGGCTTAAAATCCATGAGCTACTCATTTTTTTTCTTGGGCAATATTACAGAATAATATTGAGCAAATATTTCATTTTTCTTTAGCCCGTCTCCACCTTTAGCTCCTACAGTAGAAACCTACCCATATTGGGACTCATTGACTACAAGACAGGGAGGTCCCTAGCTGGGCTTCACTGGAAGTACAAACCCTATGTGGGTAAGCTGTGCCCAAGTGTACTTTGTTGTTGTCAAGGGAAGTGCCAGCTTACCCTGGACCCCACTCACAAAGAGGGGAGAAGGCTGCCTGCTTGGGAAAAAACCCATTCACCAATTGGCCAATGTGCTGAAAGCCAAAATGAAGGGATAAGTTGTGAGACGAATAAATGCCCCATTTCCCCAATTATGAAATTTACAGCAGTTCATGGATCTTAGAATCATTTCAACCATGTGCAAGAATTTTTTTCTCAAGTTTTTCTTTGTCCACAGCTTTCTTTCAGACAACGATCCTTCGTTGTTTCTCAGTACACTTGTCAGTCCACCATATTTTGAGGCTAATTTTGGATGTCATGCATGTCAGTCACTGAGCACCTCTCACCTCTCCATATTTTATGTAAATATTTGAGTGCTCCTGTCTTTTCCTGCTCATGTGTGATTCGTTTCTAAATTGAACTGCACAGAATACAAACATATATTTATATATAACTCCTATCTTAAATATATAATTCATTTATTATTTACTTTTAGGAATATTTTTTATTAAGATATAATTAATGGAGAGTAAAACAGTCAAATTCACACAAGGCTAGCTTGGCACATTTTGATAAACGCATACACCTATGCAAGCATAACTGAAATTATGATAAAAAACATTCCCATCGCTCAAGAAAGTATCATCATGTTCCTTTCCACTCAATTTCTCTCCCGAAGGTAAGTAATTTTCTATCACCTTTGATTCATTTTGTCTATTCTTGAACTTCATATAAATAAAATCATATAGTTAATTTTTATGGACTTATTTTCCTATAAAAGTAACATGTTTGAAGTGTATTCATGTTTTTGTATCAGCAGTTTGTTCTTTCTTGTGCCTGAGTAGCATTCCATTATACCGGTGTACTACAACTTGTAGGTCCATTCTCTTATTTATGGATAGCTGGGTTACCTTGTCTTCAACATTATGAATAAAGTTGCTCTGAACATTCTTTTATAATTCTTTATAAAAATGCATTTATTTTTCTTAGGTATCGATCTAAGAGTGGAATCGTAATTCATACGATAGGTGCATGTGCTATGGTTTAAAAGTCCAACCAGCATTCATGTCGAAATTGAATTGCCAGTGTAAGAGTGCTGGGGAGTGAGGCCTTTAAGAAGTGAGGCAGAACCCTCAAGAATAGACTAAGCCCTTGTTGTGAGAGAGCCTTCTTTGCCCTAGGAATGGGCTCCTGATGAACGTGACTTCAGACCCATTTGCATTTGTCTCCTGGCTCACTTGCTTTTCCTTCTGCCATGGGATGATGCAGCTGCAGGGCCCACCACACGTGACCCCTCATTCTTAGACTTCCCTGAGGGTAGAACGTGAGCCAAAGAAATCTCTGTTCTTTATAAACAACTCAGTCTGTGGAAACTCTGCTATAGCAGCAGAAAACAAACTAAGACAAAAAATGGGTACGCAAGGGTAGGGTGGTTGCTAAAACAAACTCCTAAAATATGGAAGCAACTTTGGAACTGGGTGATGGGTAGAGCCTGGAAGACTCTCGAGGGGGAGGTAAGAAGAAGCCTGTATTGCTGTGACTGGAGCACTAAAGGCCATCCTGGGAGGGCTCAGAAGAAGAGGAGAGATGTAGGGAAAGCCGGAATCTTCTCAAGATTCCTAGCTGGTTGTGATCAGGGTGTCCGTAGAAATATAGATGGTTAAGGCAACTCTGATGAGGTCTCAGGGAGAATGTAGAACAAGGAATTGGAAAATGGAGTAGCAAAGACCTTGCCTGAATTGTGTCCCTGTCCTAGGACTTTATGGAATACAGAAATTACAAGCAATGAACTAGGGTACTTGGTGAAAGAAATATCTAAGCAGAGGAGCCATCAGGCTGCTGTGTGGCTGCTATTAGCCACTGTGAAATGTAATCCAAGAGGGGAGCCAGGAGAGTAGATTTTGCAAAGCAGGACAGTCGGTTACCCAACGACCCTCTGCTCTCCTGCCATGGTCTCCCATAAGACAAGCCCACTGGAGGGACAGAAGAATGAGGCCGTTAGGATGGTCACTGGGTCGGCCTCTGAGGGCAGGGTGCACCTGGAAGGACAAACACAAACTCCCCAGAGCGCCGCACACAGCACGGCCTTTGGTAAGTCCAGTTGGCTGTTCTGTGCTGGGAGCTGATAAAGCACCAGAATGGATCCTGGGGATTCTGTACTGCTGATGATTTACACACAGCCAGGTCAACTTGGACCTGATCAGATGGACTCAATCGTGGTGAGTCCGCATCACTGGCTGCTCAGGGGAGGGCCTGGGAACATGCCCCAGGAAAGGAAAATACAATCAGAAACCTTGGTATGAATCCAATATCAATGATGACATGAGCTCAGCCAGGCAGAGCTGGGACAGGAGGGGTGGCCCAGCCTCCTCAGCCTCAGCTGATGGGAAGGTGTGAGTCCAGTGTGGAGCACTGCCCCAGTAGCTGGGGGAGGCGGGAGGGGAGGGGGCAGCCTGGGTGCTGGGGCAATGGGCGGAGGAGCAGCTGCCCTCACCTTGCCCCTGCTCTGCAGATCAGGGAGCTCTGGCCCTCAGGAAGCCTGCTGGGGTGACCCAGGGCTGTGACATCACAGGATACTCCTCCAGTCAGGAGAAGCGAGCCCAGACTCAGCTCTTGCCCAAGAGGCCCAAGTCATGAACACAAGGACCCAGTGCTGCCTGCCCCGCTGTGCCATGGGCTCCAGGCTCCTCCACTGGGTGATGCTTTGCCTCCTGGGGACAGGTGAGCCCTGGGGACAGGGCAGCTTCTCCATTCTGAGCTTGGCCACCCCCACATCCTGCACCTGACCTTGGGGAGGCACCACCAGGCTGTCTCCTGTGCTCAGCCTCCATCTGCTTCTCCACAGGCCCGGCAGAGGCTGGAGTCACACAAATTCCAGGACACCTGATCAGAGCAAGAGGACAGCAAGTGACACTGAAGTATTTCCCTGTCTCTGGACATAATAGTGTGTCCTGGTACCAGCAGGCCCTGGGTCAGGGGCCCCAGTTCCTCATTCAGTATTTTGAGGGGGAAGAGAGAGAAAAAGGAAACTTCCCTGCTCGCTTCTCAGGTCAGCAGTTCCGTGACTATCACTCTGAGCTGAACCTGAGCGCCTTGGAGCTGGGGGACTCGGCCCTGTATCTCTGTGCCAGCAGCTTCCACAGCCCTGCAGAGCCACCAGCGGTCTATGCACAAACCTCCCTGCCCCAGCCTGGAGGAACCTCAGCCCTGACGTAGCTGTGACAACCTCAGGCCTGTGGGAGAGGAAAACAAAACAATTTCAGGACAGGGGAACATGCAGCCTGGGGCTTTTCTGCCACTCAGGCTGGGGGAAGTGGGGTGAGAGGGTCTGGTCGGAGGACGGTGCTACTTGAGCGGGTTCTCTCCAGATCACCTTCTGTGTCCGACACTGTGTCCTACAGTGGTACAGCGGCTGGCACCCTTGTTCTTAGGGAAGGAAATGTCATTTTGGGCTCTAGAGTTTTTGATAAATGTGTAGTATATACGGTAGAATCACAATCGTTTGCCTCATATAGTTTAGGGAGAAAACATTTATTTGGGGAAATTTTAGGAGAGAGAATGTGACTAAAGGTTGTTGAAAATCAGGGCAGAGCTAGCAGATGATGAAAATAGTGTTCTGTGCAACATAGTCTCGCAAAGTATCCAATATCCAGGAAACAGGAAGGTAGGCCTTGGAGCAACTGGGCACACCTGGGGCTGGTCTCAGAGGAGACATCACTAAGCAGCCAGGAGCCTGGCGTGAGAGCCCTGGAGCTGATTCTGATGTCTTCTTTCTTGACTTCTGGTCCCAATCTTGTCCCCTCGGGGCACAGTTTGGTAATTTCCCAAACAGAGGAGGTCATTTTAGCCCTGATGGTCACTAGCCAGTATCTCTCCAGGTTTCCCCAAGCTGAATTCTGCCTCCCTAGGCTCAGTTTCCAGCACTTACTGCCCCACCCTGATCTAATTATCTTCTGTGAACTAGCAGTTCTTGGACATTTCCCAACTTCAGCAGGCTTTTGGATCCTCTGCCTTTGCCCTTGATGCTTCCATGGGATGGAAGGCACCTTCTTCTCCCCAGACAGGGCCGGACACTGCTCACCTGTCAAGGACGGGCTCGCACCTGCCTTCCTCTTAGCTTCTCACCTTGGCATTGCCTGGTACTCCGTTGTATCTCTCCCTTGTTTTGATAGAAAAAGCTGAGTATACAGTCTATGACTCTTTTTTGTATTGAAATGAATAATGCTCACATATATAGAGCCCTGGAAGATCATTAATCACCAACTCTTATTTGATGAATATTATTAATCACTAAGTATTTATTGGTTAGAGCTCATGGGCACTTCTGGGTAGTGTAGCAAATGTGAGACCCACTGAAGCCTGCCTTAATCCTGGCTGAGGGGGTTGCTTATTTCAAGCTTTTATGAATTATAAATAGATTTTTTAAATCTACAAACTATTTTTATAAAACACACTATTTAATATTTAGTAATAATTAACCCAAATAGAAAATATGCAAAGATATGTGTCTGATTAACCAGAAGATTTCCTTCATGTGTCCAGGCTGTATCTGGTTGACATGGCCACACATTTTATAGCCCATCTAAACCTGGCTCCTCTCCCACATCTTAGCACACTGATTTCAATGGTGCAACAATTGTTTATTTGAAATCCAAATGTTGGTTCATCTCCCTTTTGTCCCCACTGGCTAAGGGTGGATATGAAGATCAACCCTAAATTGGCCCCTCTGAGAAAGCAGTAGAAAGGGTTGTGAGAGGGTGGGGTTGAGGGGTGGGGGTCTGGGCATCTCTGTTCCTGATTTGGACAATCTTGAGGTCATCAGACCAGGTGTGTATCCCCGAGACTGTGCACCGTTGGCCACTTGGAGGCGCTGTGGCTCCTCAATGCTGCAGGGAAGCTGGGAGGGCTGGGAGGGTGGCCCAGGGCAGGAGGGCTGCAGGGACTGCCTGGCTGAGTGCTTGCATCAGGGGGTGGCTGGAGTTCAGAGTGAGTCCTGAGATAATCACAGACTCCTCACTACTCAGGGAAGGGTAGGGGAGCTACAGGCCTCAGTATACACCAAGCGGGAGTTTCTCTGCATTTGCATGGGCAGTGGAGGGTGAAGGGGCAGGGGTGGCCAGGGCTGGGGACTCAGTGTCAGGGCAGGACAGGGAGGCATAGGAAGATAAGGTGTGTCGTGGGCATGTGGGGTCTGTGCTCAACCCCGTGGAATTTTAGTTTGGGGCTGCACAGGACAGCAACGGTGCATGGCCCAGCAGAGCCTGGGGCCCGCCCACGTGAACAGTGGCAGGGTGGCCTGCAGGGAGCGTAACTCAGGGCAGTGACATCACAGGCCAATGCTCCTGTCAGGGAGGTATGAGTTGAGAATGTCAGAGTGCTCACCACAGGAGACCCACACCTGCACCGGGAGATGCCACGGGTCGGTCCTGAGGCTGCCATGGGCTCCAGGCTCTTCTGCTGGGCGGCCCTTTGTCTCCTGGCAACAGGTGAGTCCTGGATGCACCTGGGAAGCCTCTGATTTCCATTTCCCATCCATCCCTGGATTACAAGCGGGGGAAGGATGCCTACAGCAGGGGGCTTCCTCCTGTGCTCTGCCCTTAGCGTCAGTCTTCTGCCACATAGGCCCGGTGGATTCTGGAGTCACGCAAACCCCAAAACACCTGATCAAAGCAAGGGGACAGCAAGTGACACTGAAGTGCTTTCCTATGTCTCAACACCAGTCTGTGTCCTGGTACCAACAGCACCCGGGCCAGGGTCTCCAGTTCCTCATCCAGTATTACAACGAGGAAGAGAGAGACAAAGGAAGCATCCCTGCTCGATTCTCCGGAAAGCAGTTTCCTGACTATCACTCCGAACTGAGCCTGAGCTCCTTGGCGCTGGGGGACTCGGCCCTGTTCCTCTGTGCCAGCAGCGTAGCACAGCCCTGCCTGATCTTCAGCCTTCCGTACAAAATCATCCCTGCCCCCGCTCAGGAAGCGACCCTGAGGGTGGGGCTGCCAGCCAGAGGCCTCCCTGGGGCCCTGGGGAGCTGACAGCATGCTTCTGTGCGTGATCTTGTTACATGCTCTTGGAAGCGTGAAAGGTAATTGTTATTTTACCTGGTTATGCATTTGAGAGAAACAGCTTTCCTGGGTCTCCTAACTGGCTGAAATCTGTTCCTCCAACACCTCTACACCCCCATCACACACACACACACACACAAACATGCACACATACACGCTGACACACACATACACACACATATACACATACACACACACATACACACACACACATATACACACTCACACACTGTCACATACACACTGACACAAACATACACACATATACACACTGACACACATACACACACACATACACTCACACACATATACACACACTCACACACATACACACATACACGCACACATATACACACACTCATACACAAATACACACATTCACACACTCACACACATATACACTGACACACACATACACACACATATACACACACATACACTCACAGACATACACACATTCACACACACATATACACACTCACACACACATATACACTGACACACATATACACACACATACACATACTCACACACATACACACACACATAGACACATTCACATACACATACACACTGACACACACATACACACTGATACACAACACACACACACACACTCTGTCTCTGTGTCTCTGTAGATCTGTCCCCTCACCGGCTTTGCCTTTCCAGGTCTGCATTTGCAGGATGGGAGGTCGTGCATCATATGTGCTCATTATAACCTCTTCCCTGGCAAGTCCGAGTAACATACGACTTCGAGACAAAGCATATCCATTCATCCTTCATTGTGAGAAAAAAGAAAGGCGCAGTTTTCTGCACTGTAGCTGTCGTGTGGACAAGGCCGTTTCCTCCCTCTCATGGAGAGGGCAGGGAGGGCCCCGCTGCACAGCACAGGCAGTGGGACGCTTGCTGGGAACAGGCAGTCTGGGGCAATCTACCCTGAGGGAGAGGACACGGATAATTATTATTCGTTAGTTAATTTATTTTATTCTTTTATTCAATAAACTATCTGGGGTCCCCTACTTTGTACAGGGGATTTTATCACATAAAGCATAAAATAAAAAAAAATCAAAAGGAAAATAAGAAAAATTATTTTATTGAAAAAAGTTTGTTTCTTGTATTTGAGAATTTTAAGGTCTGAACTTTTTTTTTTTTTGTGGTCACACATTCAAAGTAGTTTACTCAATGTCTGATCTATAAAAATTTCCTTTTTTTCCGCTCTTTTTCTCTTTGGCTATCTACCCCCTTTTGCCAGAAATTTTCTCTGTGTGTGTGTGCTAAGAACATTTAACATGAGATCTGCCCTTTTAACAGATTTTTAAGTGTATGACACACTATCATAATCTATAGATACAATGTTGTATAGCAGATCTCTAGATCTTATCATCACATTTCACTGAAATTTATAGCCATATATAATATTTGCTCCATAGTAGTCTTAAATAGAGCAATGGTAGAACAAATCTTTTTACTAGGACTTTGTTTTCACGTTTCAGTTCCCAGTTCCCCAGTCCAGGGTTCAGAATATATGAGAATTAATCAGTCTCTCTATGCCTGATATGGTCTGCTATGGGTCAGAGAAGAGCATTCATTTGCTGAGAAAGTGCAAGGCATTCATTTATGCAAGCAAGTTTGTCAGTTGGTATAGAAATTTCCAATTTTAAATATGGCATATTCTTTAACCTGAATGAGTGTAAAGTCTATAAATATAATTCTCATATCTAGGCTATTGAAGTTTGGGGCTGGGGACAAAAGGAAAGAAGAGAGGACGTCTACAGATTTAGAAAGTTTTATATTTCACATATATATGTGTGTGTATATATATGTATATATATAATTTCTCCTTGGAAGAATAGGAAAAAATATGACTACAAGGGCTAATGGGCACTAATTTATGCAGAGAGTATAATTACAAGGAAACATAAAAATCAGGATTCGGAAGTCTACTTTGGTGATTTCCTGGGAGCATTTTCTGCTATGAGGAACCCACACTGGGTTCTTAGCCCATGCCTTTGGGAGTTAGACTGGAGACGCTTGAGAAAGGTACAGTTTCTGAAGTTGTGCACTCTCACTCCAGGTCTCTCCAGAATTTCAGGGACTAATGTCAGACAAATATACTTCTACTATTAAGAATATTAAAACAAATACCAAAGAACAAAAGTGAGCAGAATTCATTAACACTTGAAATTGACAGCGTGAGGAAGTAAAATTTTGGCATTATTAGATATTAAGGTATGAAGAGCTTATTTAGATGAATGCAAGAGAGAAGTGAAATATATGTAAGGAAAAAGAGATGGTCAGAAAGTTCTGAATCTCTGTGCTTTCTCACTGGAGCATGAGTGTAGAAATGACCCATCAAGATGACATCAAGATGTGTAGTCACAGACAGGAAGCCTCACACTGAGATATGCCCTTTATATGAAATAACAATACTTTATTAAGTAGATGTAAGTTTTGTACCATGGTATGTTTGTAACTCCATCAATACTCTCTCATTGGTGGACACAAGGTCTCCTGAATGGACACAGAGCATTTCCCACGACCCTAGAGACTCCAGACACACATACATCTGGGTGAACATCTCATTCTCAGCCCTAACAAGCCTCCTCCTTTTTTCACAGAAAGTACAGTCGTGTAAGAGACTTAGATGGTGCAGTCCTTGTGGCCTCACCTGAAACAAAGGGAGGATTCACATCCATGGGAACACACAGGTGTGAGCTTGGCTAGGGAGGCTCCTATCAGGGGAATCGATGTGGGAGTAAACCAACTCTACAAATTGTGTTGACCATGACTCTGAAACTTGGAAACCTTTCTGAATGCCAAGAGGCTCCTTTGACAAAGGGGATTACTGTAGGCTGACACAAGTGTCCACAGTTTAGGTATAATGAAAAATAAAAAGAAATAAAATGTACTTGAAGCTGAATGCTTTTCGGAAAAATAATTTCAAAGTCCTACTAGTACTACCACGTAACTGTTCTTTACACTAATGAAATATGAGGACAAATGAAAACAGTATACAAATCTGGAATTTGATCATAATGGGAATAAAATATGCATACAACAACAACTCTCCCTACTAAAATTGAGGAAACAGAACATACACTTATAAGATTTCTTTAAAAACAGACCTACAAATTCTTCTGACTCTGAGCTGTTCAACTTTCTTTATATAATTGATTGGTTCCTGTGGGGAAGGAAAGGGGTGTGGCAGGTCAGCTCTGCTGCTCAAGCATTTGTCAGGGACAGTGACATCACTGAGTCCCCAAGAGCCCAAGTTCTATTTCCCCAAAGCAGGGTTGGGAGACATGAGATTCTGCCCTGGACCTGAAATGGGCCCCCGGCTCTTCTTCTATGTGGCCCTCTGTCTCCTGGCAGCAGGTGAGGGCTGGTCACAGGTGGCTTCCTTCCCTGGAAGCCCCAAGACCTCAGTAGAAGACTTTCTCTTAGAATGACAGCATCAGCCTCTGTCACTCTCTATTACAGGACACACGGATGCAGGAATCTACCAGAATCCAAGAGACAAGGTCACAGAGACAGGAAAGCAGGTGACACTGAGATGCCGCCAGACTAACAGCCACAACTGCATGTACTGGTATCGACAAGACCTGGGACATGGGCTGAGGCTGATCTATTACTCATACCGTGTTCAAAGCACTGAAAAAGGAGAAGTCTCCGAAGGCTACAATGTCTCTAGATCAAAGTTAGAGGATTTCCCCCTTTTGCTGGAGTCTGCTACCCCCTCCCAGACATCTGTGTACTTCTGTGCCAGCAGCGAATGCACAGTGCTGCACAGCTGCCTCCTCTCTGCACAAAAAGAGCAGTCAGACAGTCTTAGGTTGCCTGTGTCTGGCCCCACCCAGGGACGCCCTGGCCTCCATAGGAGTCCCATAGCCTTCACCAGGCTGGGGGCCTCAGGGAAGTGGTCAATATGACCCCCAGTGAGGCCCGTCCCTGAGCCAGTCTCAGCCTGACCGGAGCTCCCCCCCCAGCTTGAGCTCGCTGGGGCTCTCTCCTGCTGCTCTCTCCTTCTGCTTGCAGAAAGAAAAATGCATCTTTGGTTGAGATTCGTGGTGATTCCCTTGATCATCGCAAAGCCACCACACTCTTCTCCCCCCATGGCTCCAGTGACCTCCTCGCCTGCCCCTTCCCCTGCCCTCTACCCTTCAACTCTTGGTCATAAACCTTCACTCGTGCTCACTATCCTGGCTGCCTTTCTTCTACCAGGCACAGCCCTGCAGAGTCCGTAGCAGGATCCCTGACCCTGCCTTTCCACAGCCGACCTGCACCGCGGTTCCTGGCTCTCCCTGTGTCAGGTTCTGAGGTTTTCATGGCTGCTCACTGGATCCACACTCGGGAACAGGATGAGGGGGCCCATCCACCGCTATGTATATCCCCACATTTGTCGTGCACACCCATGGCCACAGGTGCCAGAAAGGTGATTTCACTGGAAACACACAAATTTAAACTTAGAATTCAATTCGGTGATGAAGGAAAGCTCATTCAACATTAAAGTTAAACATCGGTATTTGTTCATTTCTACAGAAGGTTATGGGAATGGAAGTAACAAACCCACCTGGCGAGAACTGTTCCCCATAACAGGAACATAAGGTGGAGTGAAGTTGCAGGACAGAGCTACAGGTGTCCTGATTCCCAGACAAAAGTCTTAGATACATGCTTGTCTCAACTGTGAACTTTTATCCAACAGACTGTCTTGAACCCTGTGTCTTTGATGTTTAATAACACAGGCTCTTTTACAATTATATACCTTGTCTTATGGTAGGTCTGGTCTTATAGATCCACATTAACTTTTCATTACAAGTAGGAAAACTTTGCTCCCCTGGGAAAAGAAAGTTTGTTTTTATTTGAAATTAGAAAATATGAAAAGTAAAAAAAAATGATTAGTTACATTTATGTAACTCTTACTATATGTCATTGATATTCTAAGTATTTTACTCTTGTTAATTTAGTAATCCCACAACAACCAAACAAGATGCCTATCATAATCCTCACTTCACAATGGGAAAGCTAAGGCACACAAAAGTACAGGGAGCCAATTTGACCAAAATCTTGCAGCAATATATGGTAGCATCAGGATTTCAACCCAGGAAATCTGGTTTCAGAATTTGGGATCTTCACCTCTAGGCAACACTTCCCCCACTCAGTTCACCAAAATCTGGATACCAAGATACAACAGAATCCTTGGCCAATGATAGTACAACTGAAATTTATAGAATGCTTGCCATATGCCAGGGACCATACAGGGGTTTACATGCATTAACTCATCCAATCATCACAACACTGTAAGTGTTGTGCCATAATTTTCATAATTTTAGAGACATGGAGGGGTAGGCTCAGAGGAGTCAAGCAGTTTTCTCAAAGTTTTATTGTTATGAAGAGGTCAATCCAGGGTTCAAATTCAAGCAGCTTCACTTCAGCGCCCATGTCCTCAACTGCGATGCCATAAACCTAACAAGGCAGAACAGTCTGCACTCCACCAAACCAAGAGCTAACTCCAGGGAATATTTGGAACCCTGGAAAATGCAAGAAATGGGTTTCTATAGCAGGAATTTTGAGAATTAATGGGGCAAGACAGAAATATCCAGTCAAATGAATCCCAATGAAAATTAACCCCTAGCTGGATATAGCCAGATTCTACCCCTGTACAATTAATCTGAAATTTCCTACCAGATATATTTATGCTTATACAGATTATCACCCCTAAAGCAGTTTTTCTTTTTTGTTTGCATTTGAAATTTTGCTGCTATCAAGATAACTTACATGAAGGCAGAATTTCTCAACCTTGGCATTATTGGCAATTTGGAGCAGGTAGTTTTTGTGGGGGATAACCGTCCTTTGTGTCATAGAATGTTTATCAGCATCTAAACATCTAATAATGTTTATCTGGGGGTGACAATCTAGATTCAATTGCAAATGTGCAAAAAATTCCTACGACAAAAGAAGGTAGCAGTCCTGCTTGGCTGGTGGGTTGGTTCTCTAGTCACCTAAGCAGGGATGAGCAGGTGGGGAAAATGCCAAGTGACAGTTTGCAGACTTCAGTTAATTTCAGAGCACTCTCACATTTTTGCACATAAGCACTTAACACAGTGCCTATAATGTCATCATATTTTCATTTTTAAATAGACTTCTTTTTCTTCTGGCCTCCAGATGAAAACAGCAATACCCTCTTCCCGAAGGCATGATAAGCAAAAATGTTTCCAGACATTGCCAAATGTCTTCTGGGAGGTAAAGCCATGCCCAGTTGAGAACTACACTCTAAGGGGGAAAGAAAGGCAAAGGGGCCTTGCGTCTAAGGCTGTAGTCTTAATAAAGTACCTTGCACAATGGGACAATATAGGCACTCAGTGACTACTGAATGAATGGCACCCAAGGCAGGGAGCTGCCTCCAATGCATCCCTTAGAATCAGGCAACATTAAGCAGTAAGGAGGGGGGCAGTGCCCAGAATGGGGAAGAGGGAATCCTCTTATCCTGTTCAATGTCTTCTATGGCTGTCACCTCCACCTGAGAGATAGTAGAAGTTGCATGATTCTCCATCAGCCTGGGAACTTCCCGAATGTCTCTTCAGGGACCTTGGCCTTTATGAAAAACAACGTCTCAGAGCAGAACTTTTCACAATACTTTGCTCCTGTATTGCAAGTTAAAGAGCTGCCTCTGGTGGAACCAGGGCTTTATCACCTGGACTTTTTTCAGGAGGGAAAGAGTGAGTGTTGCCAGATAGAAGGAATGGAGTAGGGGTGATAATCTAGATCCAATTGCAAATGCACAAAAACTTCCTGTGACAAAGGAACATAGTAGTCCTGCTTGGCTGGTGGGATGGTTCTCTAGTCACCTAAGCAGAGATGGGCGATGGGGAAAACGCCAAGTGACGGCTTGAAGACTTCAGTTAATTTCATAGCACTCTCACATTTTTGCACATAAGCACTTAGCACAGTGCCTATAATGTCATTACACTTTCATTTTTAAATAGATTCCTTTTTCTTCTTAGTCTCTTCTTAAGCAATAACATTGATATTTCATGTGTTGGTAGATTGATATCTAACACACATTAAAATGAATACACATACTTTTCACCTAAAAATGGTCATCTGTGTGCTATCTAAAATTATGCTGAAAACTGCTAATGATGACTGTACCACGCTTTGAGAAACATGGTTTCTTGTAGATGTTTGGAAAAAGAGTAAAGAAAGCCGAGGAGGGTCACTGATGGTGGTGGCTGTGAGTGGAAGGGGTACAGAGCAGAGCAGATTAGGGTGTAAAGTGAAAGTGAGTAGGAGAGTGTTCCCTGTGGAAGGGGCCAGGCAAATATGGGATGACTATGACATGTCTCTGTCTATATGTATGTGTCTTTGTCATTCATGGACAGGGGGTGAACAAATCTGAAAAACACATTCTTTTATTGCATGGGAGCTTGTGCTTATAAGATACCCTGTGAATCATTCTGTGACATTTGACACTACAATACTGGATTGAAATATCCCAGATTTAATAAAGTATTGGCTGTGCTTCATGTGTGCAAAACTTCTGTTCTCAGTGACGTCAATGACTTCTCAATTATGATCAGCACAGAACATGCTACAGTGTGTGTGTGTGTGGGGGGGTTCTTTTTCATCAGTCTCCTCTCATAAGGTCCATGAGCTGTGGGGAATGCCACTATTCCTTTGGTCCAGGAGAGTGGCTTG
This sequence comes from Mirza zaza, assembly GCA_008750895.1. Taxonomy (NCBI): domain Eukaryota; kingdom Metazoa; phylum Chordata; class Mammalia; order Primates; family Cheirogaleidae; genus Mirza; species Mirza zaza. The sequence goes on along the minus strand of VSMD01011119.1, from coordinate 71,690 downwards.
GTAACTATGGTTCTTTTCCTAACTTCTGTTAAAGTCATATCAAGATGGAGTCACTTGTGTCGAACCAAACAAAATAAACTCAGTAGGTTAAGTAGGGAGAGCCTTTATACTGATGTGCTTGTTATTTTAACTACTGTTAGTACAAAGACTCTCTGAAGGCCTCTTATGTACGTATGACTGTAATAGGAATTTTTGCTAAGGACTTTCCAAACTGTAGTTTGCCACATGAGTGGCAAGGACAGCTAGCCAGATGCAGAACTTTTGCCTGACACACTGTCTCCACTAATGGACTGACATTACCTCTTGCTATAAGTTTTTGCAATTACTGTGGGTTTTTAGTTGTTGTTGTTGTTTCAACACAACTTATGTGTACTTTTCACCTTTTGCCTTTAAAAGCTTCTCTTACCTCAGTCACCTTGAATGTGCCCATGGTTGTCATGGCATGTGTATTCTACATTGCAAGGCTTCTGCTCATTCCAAAATGAACTCATTATCTTTGAAGAGTTTCCCTCTCTTTCTCTCATTCTCTTTCTCTCTCTCTCTCTGTCTGACCCCCACCCCTTGTTATTTAGGTCAACATAATTGGGGTCAGAAGTAGTATCTGAAGCAAGCTCACCTCCGGAAGTCATTGATGACTCTTGCAGTCCACCACTCTACCCACCTTTACCTTTCTGTGCTTGCCACATCCATAGTTTGACTTCTGTGTCCTAGTAAGTCTTCTTGTAGGCTGTGCTCCCTGTTTTGGGTAGAAGTTATTTGAATTTATTCATGATCTGGTTTGGTTAAGGCTTTCATAATAAAGAACCTTGCATCCCTCTTGGGTTTGTAAAATAGCTGAAATCTAATGGAGAGTCGTTATGGGTAGTCTCAGTTTTCCGTACAACTTCTGCGATGTTCTGAGAAAATGTGTTTCCCCAGTCAGTACTGACGGCCAGCACTGCAAAGTCCCCTAACTGTATTTAAAGCTGGATTCTAAATATTCTTCTGGAACCAAGAAATTTGTGTTATGGTAATATTTATCTAGTCTCATCATTCTGTAAAAAAATTCTTCATCATAACCATCCTTTTCCACAACCACATCTTTAGAGATTTGATGAGGATGGAAACACCATCAAGAGCACTTCCCAGAAATCAACCTAAAATCTGGAAAGAAAAATTAGCCATGCTCAGTAATAGAATCTTATCCTCCCTGACAATACTGTGTGTGTGTGTGACTGCGAGTGTGTGTGTGTGTGTGCGGAAGTGTGTTCTTGTGGAGACACAGCCACGTGGAAGTGCTTTCTGTCTGGGTGGAATTTACTAAGACACTCTGGGTCTCAGGTCGAGCTCATAGGTACTTCTGAATAGTGTTGGAAAATTTCAGAACCCACTGAGTCTGCCTAAGTTATAGCTGATGGGGTTGTTTACTTCGATATTTTATAAATTCATAAGTAAATACACAAAATCTCGAAACCCTCTTTATAAAACACACTATTTAATATTTAGTAATAATTAACCCAAATAGAAAATATGCAAAGATATGCGTCTGATTAACCAGAAGATTTCCTTCATGTGTCCAGGCTGTATCTGGTTGACATGGCCACACATTTTATAGCCCATCTAAACCTGGCTCCTCTCCCCATCTTAGCATGCTGATTTCAATGGTGCAATAATTGTTTATTTGAAATCCAAATGTTGGTTCAGTTCCCTTTTGTCCCCACTGGCTAAGGGTGGATATGAAGATCAACCCTAAATTGGCCCCTCTGAGAAAGCAGTAGCCAGGGTGTGTGAGAGGGTGGGGTTGAGGGGTGGGGGTCTGGGCATCTCTGTTCCTGATTTGGACAATCTTGAGCACATCAGACCAGGTGTGTATCCCCGAGACTGTGCACCATTGGCCACTTGGAGGCGCTGTGGCTCCTCAATGCTGCAGGGAAGCTGGGGAGGGCTGGGAGGGTGGCCCAGGGCAGGAGGGCTGCAGGGACTGCCTGGCTGAGTGCTTGCATCAGGGGGTGGCTGGAGTTCAGAGTGAGTCCTGAGATAATCATAGACTCCTCACTACTCAGGCAAGGGTGGGGAGTTACAGACCTCAGTATACACCAAGGAGAGAGTTTCTCTGCACTTGCCTGGGCAGTGGAGAGTGGTGAAGGGGCAGGGGTGGTCAGGGCTGGGGACTCAGTGTCAGGACAGGACAGGGAGGCAGAGGAAGATAAGGTGAGAAAGGCCAGCTTCCAGAGGAAATGCCAGAAACATTCCTGCCCCTACTCAGGAAATGACATGAGGTGGTGCTGCCAGCCAGAGGGCTGCGTCTGCATGCAATCTGTTGCAATGCTTACAGACATTTGGAAAGATAAGTATTATTTGACCTATTTGAGAGAATCAGCTTTCCTGGGTATCATATACACTGAAATGGAAGAAATAAGACCCGGTGTTCAATAGATCAGTAGGTGACTGTAGTTAACGTCAACTGATTGTACATTTCAAATTGCTAGAAGAGAGTAATTTAAATCTTCCTAACATAAAAAAAATAAGTAATTAAGGTGATGCATATCCCGACTATACTGACTTGATTATATGAATGTATCAAATGATCACATGTACCTTGTGAAAATATGTACATCTAATATGTATCAATAAAAATAAATAAATTAGTCAATGGAAAAAAATAACTTGCTGAAGTCTGTTCCAATACTTTTTACCACCCCCTCTCTCAAGACATACACTCTGTGGATCTGTCCCCTCATGTGGCTTGTCCTTTCCATGTCCCCATTTGCAGGATGGGGAGGTCATGCATCACCTGTGATCATCCAGGACAAGCATATACATTTATCCTTCATTGTGACAAAGAAGGAAAGTGCAGTTTCTGCGGTGTAGCCGTCCTGTGGAGGAGGCTGTGCAAACTCTTTCATGGAAGCTGAGGGCGGAGGGAGGTCACAGCTGCACAGCAAAGGCAGTGGATGTCTTTAGAGCAAGTGCCGTCTTCCTGGACCTGATGCAACCTGCCCTGAGGGAAAGGCCATGCATGACTGTGATTCATTAGTTAATTTATTTTATTCCTTATGCAGTAAAACTTTGGGGGACCTGTACTTTGTATAAGGGATCGTAATATATAAAATAGAAAATGAAAAAAAAGAAAAAATTCTGAAAAATGAAAACAGTATGTTTCTTGCTTTTTAGAATATTAAAGCCTACATTATTTTTTTCATTTTGCTTATTTAAAGTAGTTTGCTCAGTTTTTGAATTATGCAAATTTCATGTTTTAAAATTTCTCTCTTCCGCTACCTGCCCTCTTTTGGCGGCATTTTATCCCCAACTCTTGTAAGAACATGTAACATGAGATCTATCCTCTCAATAGATTTTTAAGTGTATAATGCAGTATCACAATCTATAGGCATGATGTTGTATGGCAGATCTCTAGAATTTACTAATCTTGTTTAAGTGAAATATTGTAGCTATTGACAGCAACTCTCCATTTTCCCCATTCCCAAACCCTTAAAACTTGCCATGCTAACCTTTGCTTCCATGTGTTTGACTATTTTGGTTACCTCATATAAGCAGGGTCACACAGCACTTGTCTTTCTGTGCCTGGTTTATTCACTTAGCATAATATCTTCCAGGTTCATCTGTGTTGTCACACATGGCAGGATTCATTTTTTTTTTTTTTTCGAGACAGAATCTCACTTTTATTGCCCGGGCTAGAGTGCTTGTGGCGTCAGCTTAGCTCACAGCAACCTCGAACTCCTGGGCTCAAGCGATCCTCCTGCCTCAGCCCCCGAGTAGCTGGGACTACAGGCATGCGCCACCATGCCCAGCTAATTTATATATATATATATATATATTTAGTTGGCCAATTAATTTCTTTCTATTTATAGTATAGAGATGGGGTGTCGCTCTTGCTCAGGCTGGTTCAAACTCCTGACCTTGAGCGATCCACCCGCCTCGGCCTCCCAGAGTGCTAGGATTACAGGCATGAGCCACCGCACTCCGCCTGGATTCTTTTTTTTAATGCTCAACAATATTGTGTTGCATGTATATACCACAATTAATGTTTGCAGTATTAAATGTATAATTTTGGCTGTTTCTATGAAACCACCTGTCATATGAATGTCAGGGTCATATGCAGAACTACCAGCACTGAATACATTAATGGACATTCACAGTTCAGTTCTGTTCTATAGAGAGAACTCAGAAGAAAATAATAATTCTTTCATTTATTGTCAATTTACTATATACCAAGTAGAAGTTCTTCATTTGCAAAATTTCAATTAATTAGAAATTCAACTGTCAGAAAAAAACCTTAAGATGCAAATGCCATTCTCATTTTACAGATGAGGGAACTGACCCATAAATTAAATAAACTGAACAAGTTAAATAGCTGTTAGGATGAGGTACTGCGAGACTCCTCCAACCCTGGTCTGTCTCTGAGTTTCGTGTTTATAACTCTATGCTATAATGCATTTGCATAAAGAGAGATACCTATCTTCAAAAGTCAGAATGCTGTTCTCTGTGTCCCTTTCAGGCCTGCTGGCTCTAATACAAGGATAGACAGAGATCAGTTTGCCCTGGAGACAGTGATGTAGGGAAGGATTTCTGACACTGAGCCCTGATTCCAATCTAACATCAGCTAGTCAAGACCCGAGCTCACCAGGCTCCTCTTCTGAGGATTCGTATCTTTCCCAGGTGAATGTACGCAGAACGAAGGTGTCTCTGCTCTAGATTTTCCAAGCCCTAACTACTAAATTTTATTCCAGATTGTGGCTGCCATCTTCCTCCTACCCAGCAGCAGGGCTCTGCCTCCTGCTTCTATCTCTTTCTTCATGAGCATTTGTCCTGTTGGGACTTGCTTGGACGTCAGGACCCCTGATCAGAGTGAGGGGAGCAGGGCAGGCAGTAGGAGATCATCTCATCTCTAGCTATCTTCCTGGACCTAGTTCTGTTATGAACAATTCAGTTGCTCTGGTCTCCCTTTGGGGTCCACGGTCTGAGAAGTGTGCCTCACAGATTCACAGCTGATCAGCGCAGTGATCTGATGACAACCCCAGAGTGAAATCCTCAGAGCTGAGGGACTAGCCCTGCATTTCTGTGATGATGCCAAGAATACAGTGCTGTAGAGACGGCTTCTCCCCATGTGTAGACCTGGCTCCAAACAGGAAAGACCAGAGAGGGCTAAAGACAACAAATTTGTCTGAGAAGATTCAAAGACAAGACATTTTCCCAGGACAATCCTTATTCTGACCACACTCAGTTCCTAGTAAGACATCCTGACCACTCTTCCCCCAACTCAGCTGAGTCCAAGGATATCGCATGTCACAGAGTCTTCTAGCAACAGGATAAATCACTCAGATACCGGCCTCCTTCCTGCACCACACTGACCAGCTTACAGGAACTTGGTCTTGCCAGCAAAATGCTCTGTCTTCTCTTGGCCAGGTCCAGCCAGGAAGATTTAATTCATGATTAATGTGACTTCTTAGTCTACTCAAAGGGGAACACCTGATTTCAAAGTTAAGAACATTCATTTTATTTTAAGTTGGAACAAAATAATAAACTGAGTACTTTCGTTCCATAATAGCATTGAATTGGCCAATGGTAGAAAGTCTTTGTTGCTAGGACTTTGGGTTCCTGGATTTTTCATATTTTAGTTCCCAGTTACCCAGTCCAGGGAGTAGAATGGATGAGAGTTAATGAGTCTCTCCGTGCCTGAGATGATCTGCTATGGGTTTATGAAAGAGCATTTACTTATTGAATGAGCCTGAAAGACTTCATTTGTACAAGCCGTTTTGTCTGTTGGTGTGTAAATTTCCAGTTTGGATTATGGCATGCTCTTTAACCTAAATGAGCATGAAGTCTGCAATTATAATTCTCATATCTAGGGTATTTCTTGAAGTTTTGTGTTGGAAATAGAAGGAAAAAAGCAGGGATGTTTATAGATTTAGGTTTTATACATACACACACAAACACACACAAAAGTTCCCATTGGAAGAACGGGAAGAAAATCTCACATCTACATGATCTCATGGGCCATGTAGAAAGTATATGATTAAAGAGAATTAGAAAATCCTAATTCTATTCTGGAATCTTTCTTGGGACTATCTTGAAAGCATTTGCAGATCTTAGAAATCTAAACTGGTAGCCCAAATTTTACCAAAATTTGGTAGCCCAGAATCCAGCAGAAAGTTCTTAGGTCCATGACTTTGGGAGTTAGACTTGAGATGCTCATAAAAGGTGTAGATTCTTGATGTTCTATGCTGTCAATCCAGGCCTCTCCCAAATTTCACAGATTAATATCAGACAAACATACTCCCACTATACAGAATATTAAAACAAAAGCCAAAGAATAAAAGTGAGCAGAGACAAGAAGTGTGTGAAGTGGACATCCCAAATATGAGAGATTTTGACATGATAAGATATGAAAGTTTGAAAATTACATTTAAATGAATATCAGAAGGAATTGAAATCTGAACAAGGAAACAGAGACTGTCAAAACCATCAGGTGACTTTTATAAAATCATTAAATAGGATATCTAGATATGATTAATATAATCATGGGAAACACAGTGAAAATAGCAGATTAGAAGTTCATAGAAGCTTCTAGTGATGGCAGAGATATATCTGAAGAAATTACCTATGAGGCAGCACAGCAAATTAAATGTGAAATATGAAAAAGAAGTTGAGAAATAGGGGGAAAATATGGAGGTTTCTAGTTTATTATAATACAGATAATGTTTTTTCAAAATTTCCAATTTTTTCTTACATATAATTAATGATTCAAAAGTGGAAAATAGGGAGAATGACATGAGGTGATATTTATGAGATGTGAGGTGAGAATATTTCAGAGATGTTTAAGGACCTAAATCCTCATTTTCAAGAATTCAAATGAATCCCAAGTAAGACAAGTTATCATGTCAGAAGTGAAATTGTAGAAGGCAAATTACAAAAAAAAAAAAAATTAAAGTCTTCAAAAAAGAAAGATACGTATCTGCCAGAGGAATATACCAACAGCAACAGTAAAAATCAAGAAAATGGTCAAAAATAACCATTAACTCAGAATTACAGTCCTCATTCATTTAAAATGAGATTGATGAAAAAAATACTATTAGGAGGGGAAAAGAAAAGAAACAAACCAACCCTGTGAGTTGCCAGGAAGGTATCTTTTCAAAATTATACTTAACAGCCATGAGAAATGATGTCAGAAGGCGGCGTGAGATGCAAGATGTGAGAAAACCCATTTAACATGACAGTCACATTGAGCACGAGTGACTGGGAGAAGGGAGGAGGCAGAAATAGGGAAGCCACAGGAAACCCCGACTTGCAGAGAGACAACGAGCTCACCCTTTGGTGTCTTGCTTTGGAGACACCGTTGACACACATCATTCTTAATGAACACGGCCAGCAGACCGGGGAGCAATGGCTGGGTAAGAAGATAAACTCAGGGATGTAGTGTGAGACCCACACAGCCCTGGAGCCGAAAGCGATGGCCCATGCCCTGATTTTAATAAAAAGGAGCGTATAAATATTTAAATCAATCATCCAAGTATGTGCTAATATAAATCCTGTGTTCCTGAGGTCATGGGGATTGAGAGAGGAAGTGACATCACTGTGGGACTTGCCATGTGGGGACGTCCCTCCTCCTCTGCTCCTGCTCACAGTGACCTTGACCTGGTAACCTCCCATCCTGCCCCGACCCTGCCATGGGTACCAGTCTCCTCTTCTGGGTGGCCCTCTGTCTCCTGAGGACAGGTGAGTCCCCAGAACACCAGGCAGTTTCATTGTGTGTGTGCGCGAGTGTGATAGGACTGCAACTGCTTTCCTCATCCTGTTCCCAACTTCTGTCTCCACAGATCACGCAGGTGCTGGAGTCTCCCAGTCCCCCAGACACAAGGTCATAGAGAGAGGACAGAATGTAACTCTCAGCTGTGATCCAATTTCTGGTCATACAAGCCTTTTCTGGTACCGACAGACCCTGGAGAAGGGCCTGGAGTTTCTGATTTACTTCCGAGGTGAAGAGGAAGGAGACAAATCAGGGCTGCCTAGTGATCGGTTCTCTGCAGAGAGGCCCGAGGGATCATTCTCCACTCTGAAGATTCACCCTGCGGAGCAGGAGGACTCAGCCACATATCTCTGTGCCAGCAGCTTAGCCACAGCGTGGCACAGTCACTGCCTTCCTGCTCACAAACCTCCCCCTTCTCTCTCCTAGCAGCTCCCGGAGACCCTAAAGAGAAGCCTCTCTTTGCCCTTTACTTCCCACGGGAAAAAGAAGATGTGGACCTCAGCTGTCCTGTGGGTGGAAAGAGACCACAGATTCATTCCTGAAACACCGTGCCTGTAAATTTGCAAGGTGCAAACGATTCATGGCACGTTGGCTCCTAGAAGTTCTCAGAGACAGCTTCACAATCCAAAGCAGAAAACTTCCAGTGTGACAGAAATAGAAGAGGCTGCAGAAGAAACAGTGTTTCTGTCTTAGCTGGGCCGTCAGCGCTGGGAGAGGTGGTCGTCTGTGGGACTCAGAGGTTGCTTCTCACGAACACAATCTTCAGCCACTGGCAGAGAACGCGCCTCTTCTGCTGCATATGTTGATGGCATCTGATATCTGGAAGGTCTGAGGCTGCTTCCTCAGGAACATTCTTTCTCCTGAAGCCCCATCTATTCCTTTTGCCCTGGAAGTTTTCTGGAACATAGTATCAAACCTGTTGTCCTGTTTTGTGGACTCTCTCTTGTTCCTAGAAGCCATGATCTAAGGGCGCCTCAACTGATCCTTATCCTACCCAATGCCCAAGTTCCCTTGCTGTGTAGGTCTGTGTTTCCACTGAGTACTCCATTCCTGAGAAGTGACAACTATTTTGAACTGGACTAAAGTTCACATCAAGCTCGTTCTTTATTAGCAAATTATCTTTCTTTGCATCAAATGTGCAGATGCTGGAGTCTCTAGTTAAAGAGATGGCAAAAGCAGTACTTCTGGCTGTCAGCCAATTTGCAGCCATAAAGTTTTTCTGGGGCAAGGACTAATTTTCTCTGGAAACTAGGCAGCCTCAGATCAGATAGTAATCACCCTGGATCTGTTTGGGACTGATGTGTCCAAAGGATCTCTCTCACCTTAAATGTCCTCTCCAAAATGCAATGCTGGACCTTTCTATCTCAGACCTGGAGGTCATCCTGACCAGGAGAGCACCGCCTGCTCTGGGGACAGGACCTCCCTGTTCCTCCTCGCCAGCTCCTGCAGGCTGCAGCCGGACTTTGCTCCAGGTGCAGGGGATGGGCGTGGCTCTTTCTGTCTCTAAGGTAAAGGGAGGCCATAGAATGGTGTTTGTGTGAGAGATAGTGGGTTTCGGAGGTTCCTTTCAAATATTTCACAAACTTTTCTTTCCTTTCTCTTTTAGTTTACAATCTCACCAATTAGGAGAACAATTTCTTTATGGTTGCATCGTTTATGGCATTTGGAAAGATTTTCTTGGTTAAATTACATAAAGATAGCATTTCAATCATGCATCTCATCTGTTCAGATATAAACCGAGGCCGTGAAATAAATAGCAATCATTTTTAGAGCAGTTACATTACACCCTTACACTGTTTAAGGTTTGTTGCCCACACCTAACTTTAGGTCCAGTAGAACTGAAAGGCATGGGGTTATCGGGCATGTGATCAAGTGCTGATAGAGACCTGTGCCAATTACTGTGGGAGTTCAAAGGAGGCGACATTAGTTCTCCTTTCAATGGTGCTCAACCATGAAAGGGCCGGGAGTGGGTCCCTAGGAACCTGAGGAGGACCAAATACTAGGGCAAGTCTAATATAGGGTGGAGTGAGGGATGCAGGGGCAAATCCTTGGAAATAGAAGTGGTTCATCTGGGCTGTCACAGAAGATGGTGGAAAGGAAAGTCGTATAACCCAGCCCACAGTGCCCTGGCAGATCCTACTTCCTGACGCTACTATGTTGCACCAGTGTGTCCCCATCTCCCACCAGCCCTCTGCCTTTTCCAGAATCATCTCCTCCCTCCCTGCTGCTCAGATGAGCAGGTGCATGTTGTACACATTATTCATTTCCTGTCGGTCACCCTCTGCCAACCCTGAGTCCACCATCCCTATTTTCCCGTTAGATACTGCTCCCTCCTTGAGTGCTCATTGCCTTATAAGACATTGTAGAATTTATATATCAATTTTATTTTCATTAAACCCATTCCTCCTCTTGAAAGTCATCTCATTATTGGCCCTGTGTTTTGCTCATCTATATTGTAGAATAACATTGATTGTTATTTTGGAGAGCATTTTGTTTATCTTTAATGATAACAGAGACAAAATAACCTGTTTAAATTTCAACCTGTGTGATTCATTGTTATTTTAGACTGAATATTATTTTCTTCTATTCTTCTCATTCTAATTCTCTCCCTTTAGAAGATAATTTTAAGGGAAAATTCTTAGGTTGACTTTACCTTCCAGGTATGTGAGAGGAATTCGTTATAATGAGGTCGGGTATTAAGCATGGTAACTCAAAGAAATACTCGGGGTTAGAACTAGTGTTGAGATTGTTTAAGAAAGTTGGGCAGAAAAAAAAAAAGAAAGTTGATCAGAATACTTTCAGGATAGTATTTCTGGAATGCTCTCTGAGCTGACTAAGGGGATACTTCCCAGCATTTCTCCGTACTCATAAAGAGCAAGGGTGAAACTCCACTTACTGGCCACAAGATGGCACTGTGGTCCCCTGGGATCTGAGGGACTCGGGAGAGAGGTAGTCTGAGGCAGCAGCCTGGGGGCGGGGAAGGGTTAAGAAAAATGTGGGCTTCTATTCCGTATTATGCAGAAGGTGAAGTTTTCAGTTATTGCTAGGCTTCCTGCAGCCATGCAAGTGCTGGGAGGTCCCTGTCAACTTTAAAGAGAGCCACAGTTGAAGAGTGTGTCAGGACAGCCTTGCTGTGAGGGGCAGGTGCAGACAGAGAAGCAGCTGCCTCAGGGGAGCGTGGGAACCAAAGCCCAGCACATGGCTGCTGCCCCATCCTCCTCCCTGGGGCTGCGCTAAGCCATGGCCTCCATGAGAGGAGGGAGTCCTGCCTGAGCCCAGTCAGAAGGGACCTGGGCCAGGGAGCGTCTGGAGGGGCAGGAGGTGACATCACAGCCGCCCTCCCCTAGAGAGCAGCCTGAGAGCCCTGTGCACAGTCCTGAGGATAAGAGCGTTTAGCTGGGAGAGCCCCGTCCTCACCTGGCCCTGCCATGAGCCCCAGGCTCTTCCACGTGACCCTGTGTCTCATGGGAGCAGGTACATTCTGGTTCCCCTGGGAAACCCTATCACAAGTTTGCAAAATCCCGGCTGACAGCTTTTCCTTTCCTTTCCTCTGCAGATTCCACCTCCTCTTAATTCTTGTCTTCGTTTTATGTCTCTCCAACAGGCCCCATGGGCGCTAGAATCACCCAGACATCAAGATACCACATTACACAGACAGGGAAAAAGATGATCCTGGAATGTTCTCACATTAGGAATCATTATTCAATGTTCTCTATCTCCAAGATTCAGGAAAGAGGCCACGGCTGATGCGTTATCCAGTAGTTTCGGCAACCCTACTGAAGGAGATGTCTCCGGAGGACACAGTGTTTGCCAAAACAAGACGGAGCATGGCCCCGGACACTGGAGTTGACCCTCATCGAGCAGATCTCTCTGTGTCTCTGTGCCAGCCCATCCTCAGCCCTGAGCAGTTGCTCTCTGCACTGGCAGGGAAGCCACAGGCTGGAGGTGGACACTCCCTCTAGAGGCCCCTGTCTCGACAAGGACAGAAAGCAGCCCTTTCTGAAGCTCTCCTCAGACTTTCAGCAATGGGTTTTCAGTCTGAGGTTCCTCGTGCTGCATGAACGTTAGTGTGAGTTGATGTCCACCACTGCCGTATGTGTGTGAACGCAAAGAATACAATGTTATTTTGCTCAAGTTGCAATATCTTGGTAATTGTGTAAAAGAGAGAAAGCTTCATGTAGCTTCCAACATGCAATTTATATATTTTTTTTTTTCTGGAAAGACTAAGGCAGAAACCATCTGAACCTCTTTGGGATTCTACAAGTCTAGAATTATTACATTAAGCCACCTTTTTTTTTTTTCTGCCCATTGGATACCAAGCATGTGTTCAGGATGAAAAAGTCTTGATAACAGGTTACAAAACACACAAGTGAAGGAACCAATTATGAGAAATGTAAGTAGATGGACCAAAGAATGTCATTAGACCTGAAGATTATCAGCTTGCAGAATTGCTTTTTTTTAAAGGCTGTAAACTAAGTCTCTCTAAAGTATTTGTGTGCATAAAACAGTGTATTTGAACCATCTGAGTATAATTTAAGGAAGGAACCTAATTCTTACCATTACTCTGACTTGGATTAACATCCACAGGCTCCTCAATTTGTGTGTGTGCGTGAAACATTACAGGATAACACTGGGCATACATTTCATTTTCTCCAGCTTGTATCCCTCTTTGGCACCTGCAGATAGAAGTCCACATCCAGGGGCAAGGTGTCTTAACTTGGGATTCATTAGCTGTTAAAACTAGGAAATCCACAGCTGGGTTTCAAAGGATGCAGAAACCCCATGTGCGGTGAACCCCATGTGTCTAAGCTGGGCCATGAGCACCCCTGTGAGGCTGTCAGTGGGAGAACGCCAGTTCGACCAGAACCCTACTCACAAAGGGGGAGCAGACAAAAACCAATTTATCCATTGGCCAATCGGCTAAAGGGCAAAATGAAGGGCAAATTGTGGACACATGGAAGCCTGGTTTCCCAAATTATGAAACATATAGCAGTTCATGCTTCTTGCAATGACTTCAACAGCATATGAGTATTTATTCTCAGTTTTTTTTTTTCCTAGAGCTTTCTCTCGGACGTTGATCTTCAGTTGTTTTGGGGAACACTTGTTAGTCTAGCTTATTTTGATGTCAAATTTGTATGTTGTCTATTTAAGGCACTGAACATTTCTCACTTTTCCATATTTTATGTAGATATATGAGTACTCCTGTCTTTATTTTTATGTGAATCATTTCTACATTGGACTGTATGGAATAGACATGTATATTTGCATGTGACTCCCATTTAAGTAATTCATTTATTTACTTTTGAGTAATATTTCTTATGAAGGTACAATCAACAGAGAGTAAAACACTCAAATTAACACACAGACAGCTTGGTAAATTTTGACAAATGCATACACCCATGCAACCACAACTGACATCACAGTAAAGGACATTCCCACGACTCAAGAAAGTTTCATCAGTTCCTTTCCAATCAATTTCTCTCCCAGAGGTAACTAATTTTTTGATTTACATCACCTTTGATTAGTTTTGTTAATTCTTGAACTTCATATAAATGGAATCATACGGTACATTTTTACCAATTTATTTTCCTCCAAAATTAATATTTTGAGCTATGTTCATGTTGTATCAGCAGTTCATTCTTTCCTATTGGTGAGTACTATTCCGTTGTATATATGCTGAAACTTGTTTATTCATTCTCCTATTGATGGATATCTGGATTAGTCCTGTCTTCAAGCATTATGAATAAAGTTGTTCTGAACATTCTTGTAATGTATAATTACATTATGGAATTCTACGTATAATTCTATAATTCTATTCTACGTATAATTCTTCATGGAAAAATGCATTCGTATTTCTTAGGTATAGATCTAATAGTGGAGTTACTGATTCACAGTGTAGGTGTATATGCTATGGTTTAAATAGCCAAAACTCATCTTAAAATTTAATTGCCAATGCAATGGAAATGAAAAGTGAGACATTTAAGAGGTGATTTGGTTATGAGGGATCTGTCGTCTTGAATGGATTAAAGCCCTTACTGAGGGAGTGAGTCAGCTGTCAACGCACTGGGCTCTGGATAAACAGGATGAGTTCAGCCCCATGTTCTATCTGTCTCATGGAACTTCTGTCCCTTCCTTCTGCCATGGAGGCCCCCAACCCATGTGATCTTGGACTTCACAGTCTATGGAACTGTGAACAAAATAAATAAAGCTTGTTTCTTTATAAATTACTCAGTCTGTACAATTCTGCTATAGCAGAGAAAATAAACCAAGACATAAAACTGGTACTGAGAATGAAGTTGTTCCTGTAACAAACACCTGGAAATGTGGGGACAGCTTTGGAATTAAGCAATGGGGAGAGGCTGGAAAGATTAGGAGGAAGAGGCTAGACAGACTCTGCACTGCTGTGAACAGAGCAATACGGGCAATGCTGGCAAGGGCTAAAAAGAGGGGAGCTGTAGGGAAAGCTGGGATCTTAGAGATTACTTAAGTAGCTGTGACCAGGATGCTGGTAGAAATATGGATGGCTAAGGCAATTCTGATGACGTCTCAGACAGAAACAAGGAACAGGAATTGGAAACTGGAGAAAGGCCACACTTGTTTTAAAGCACAGGAATCCATGGCTGAACCATATCCTGGTGCTAAGGCATTATGGGTTGCAGGAATTATGAGTAATGAACTAGGATACCTGGAGAGAGAAATATCTAAGCAGCAAAGTAATCAGGCTTCTGTGTGGCTACCTTAGCCACTCTGATATGTAATCCAGCAAGAAGGGAGTTGGGAGAGTAGATTTTGCAAGCCAGGACAGTTGGTTACTCAACAACCCTCTGCTCTCCTGCCATGGTCTCCCACAAGACAGGCTCACCGGAGGGACAGAAGAATGAGGCCGTTAGAATGGTCACTGGGTTGGCCTCTGAGGGCAGGGTGCACCTGGAGGGACAAACACAAACTCCCCAGAGCGCCGCACACAGCACGGCCTTTGGTAAGTCCAGTTGGCTGTTCTGTGCTGGGAGCTGATAAAGCACCAGAATGGATCCTGGGGATTCTGTACTGCTGATGATTTACACACAGCCAGGTCAACTTGGACCTGATCAGATGGACTCAATCGTGGTGAGTCCGCATCACTGGCTGCTCAGGGGAGGGCCTGGGAACATGCCCCAGGAAAGGAAAATACAATCAGAAACCTTGGTATGAATCCAATATCAATGATGATATGAGCTCAGCCAGGCAGAGCTGGGACAGGAGGGGTGGCCCAGACTCCTCAGCCTCAGCTGATGGGCAGGTGTGAGTCCAGTGTGGAGCACTACCCCAGTAGCTGGGGGAGGTGGGATGGGACAGGACAGCCTGGGTGCTGGGGCAATGGGCGGAGGAGCAGCTGCCCTCACCTTGCCCCTGCTCTGCAGATCAGGGAGCTCTGGCCCTCAGGAAGCCTGCTGGGGTGACCCAGGGCTGTGACATCACAGGATACTCCTCCAATCAGGAGAAGCGAGCCAAGACTCAGCTCTTCCATAAGAGGCCCAGGTCATGAGCACGGGGACCCAGTGCTGCCTGCCCTGCTGTGCCATGGGCTCCAGGCTCCTCCACTGGGCGATGCTTTGCCTCCTGGGGACAGGTGAGCCCTGAGGACAGGGCAGCTTCTCCATTCTGAGCTTGGCCACCCCCACATCCTGCACCTGACCTTGGGGAGGCACCACCAGGCTGTCTCCTGTGCTCAGTCTCTATCTGCTTCTCCACAGGCCCGGCAGAGGCTGGAGTCACCCAAACTCCAGGACACCTGATCAGAGCAAGAGGACAGCAAGTGACACTGAAGTGTTTCCCTATCTCTGGGCACAACCGGGTGTCCTGGTACCAGCAGGCCCTGGGTCAGGGGCCCCAGCTCCTCATTCAGTATTATGAAGGGAAAGAGTCAGAAAAAGGAAACTTCCCTGCCCGATTCTCAGGTCAGCAGTTCCATGACTATCGCTCTGAGCTGAACCTGAGCACCTTGGAGCTGGGGGACTCGGCCCTGTATCTCTGCGCCAGCAGCTTCCACAGCCCTGCAGAGCCACCAGCGGTCTGTGCAAAAACCTCCCTGCCCCAGCCTGGAGGAACCTCAGCCCTGATGTAGCTGTGACAACCTCAGGCCTGCAGGAGAGGAAAACAAAACAATTTCAGGACAGGGGAACATGCAGCCTGGGGCTTTTCTGCCATTCGGGCTGGGGGAAGCGGGGCGAGAGGGTCTGGTCGGAGGACGGTGCTACTTGAGTGGCCAGACGCTGGGTACTACAGCGGTACAGTGGCTAGCACCCTACTCTTTAGGGAAGGAAATGGCATTTGGGGCTCTAGAGTTTTGATAAATGTGTAGTATAGAAGGTAGAATCACAATCGTTTCATTTATATAATCTAGGGAGAAAAAGATATTTGTTTTGGGAAATTTGAGGAGAGAGAATGTGACTAAAGGCTGTTGAAAATAAGGGCAGAGCTAGCAGATGATGAAAATGGTGTTCTGTGCAACATAGTCTCGCAAAGTATCCAATATCCAGGAAACAGGGAGGAAGGCCTTGGAGCAACTTGGCCGTACCTGGGGCCGGTCCCAGAGGAAACATCACTAAGCAGCCAGGAGCCTGGCGTGAGAGCCCTGGAGCTGATTCTGATGTCTTCTTTCTTGACTTCTGGTCCCAATCTTGCCCCCTTGGGGCACAGTTTGGTAATTCCCAAAACAGAGGAGGTCATTTTAGCTCTGATGGTAACTAGGCAGAATCTCTTCAGTTTTCCCCAAGCTGAATTCTGCCTTCCTGGGCTCAGTTTCCAGCACTTACTGCCCCACCCTCATCCAGTTATCTTCTGTGAACAAGCAGCTCTTGCACATTTCCCAAAGTCAGCAGGCTTTGCAGCCTCTGCCTTTGCCCTCGATGCTTCCATGGGATGGAAGGCACCTTCTTCTCCCCAGACAGGGCTGGACACTGCTCACCTGTCAAGGACGGGCTGGGACCTGCCTTTCTCTTAGCTTCTTACCCTGGCATTGCCTGATACTCCATTGTATCTCTCTTTCCCTTATTTTGATAGAAAAAGCTATACAATCTGTGACTCTTTCTTGTATTGAAATGAATAAGTTAATGCTCACATATATAAAGTCCTGGAATATTAGTAATCACCAACTGTTGTTTATGCGATGAACATTATTAATGACTAAGTATCAGAGCTTGTGGACACTTCTGGGTAGTGTAGGAAATGTTAGACTCACTGAGTCTGCCTCAGTTATAGCTGACAAAGTTGTTTAATTTCAGCTTTTATAAATTAGAAGTAAATTTGTAAAATCTAAAAATCGATTTTATAAAGTGCACTAGTCAAATTTGGCAATAATGAATTTAAATTCAAAATGCAAAAGGATATGGAATCTAATAACAAGGAGGAGCTGTGGAATGTGGTGTTTCTAGGCTGGATCTCCTGGATGTCGACACACTGTTTAGTTCTGTGGCCCACCTAATTCTGGCTCATGGCTTCCATCTTAGCACGCTAAGTACGGTGTTACAGCCACTGTTCCTTCTGTAATCATGATGCTGGTTCATGTCTCCTTTTGCCTCTGCTGGCTAAGGGTGGATTAAAGATCAACCCTAAATTACCCCCTCAGGGAAGTGTAGATGGAGTGTGAGATGGTGGAGTTGAGGCCTGGACCATCTTGAGCTCTTCAGGTTGATGGGTAAAGCCATGGGACTGTGCACTGTTGGCCACTTGGAGGCGCTGTGGCTGCGTGATGCTTCAGGGAACCACAGGAACCAGGAACCAGGTGTGGGAAGGTGTGCATCAGTGCCAGAGGTGGCCTGCAGGGAGAACACCACCAGAGCAGTGACATCACAGGCCAATGTCACTGTCAGGGACATGGGAGCCTCAGAACTTTAGGGTGATACCACAGGAGCCCCCAGAGCTGAGCCAGGGACCCATATGCATCCCTTTCAGACCTGCTGGCTCTGGTAAGAAGGAGACAGAGGTCAGTTTATCCTGGAGACAATGAAATGGTGGCAAGACTCTGACTAGTCACCAGGACACCAAGCTCTGATCCCCATCCTAACCCCAGCTGGTCAAGACCCGAGGCCAGCTCTTGACTGGTTAGGTTTAGGTTTTTTATGTATAAAATGCAACTAATACCATTCATCTTATAGAGTTGCAAACAAAATTTAATTTAATTTAAAGTTTTTAGCATATAGTAGAAATCCAGACGTTTCGATTTCCTTCTTTGCTAATCTCAGCCTCACCCACCATGCCCATTGTGCAAATGCACTTACAAACACATTTTGCCAGGAAATCTTAGGTTGAGGACTCAGAAGTCACAGAAATGAAAACATATTTGCCTGACGATTCATTTGATGAAATTAGAGAATGTGGCACACATCCCTCATCAGACATTCAAAAACCAACTTTACTGATATATGGATTATGTTAAGTAAATATGACATATTTTAAATGGTCAGTGATTTTCGAGCGATATGGATGCACATACTCATGGAACCCCCAGCTCTATTAAGGTGTAGATCATTTCTACCTCCTGGAAGTTTCCCCCAGCCTGTTGCCATGCCTCCCTTCACCCCGGACAAGCAGTGGTATGACAGTTACCACTATAGAGTGGTGCTGCTCAAGCATCTTTTTAAAGGAAATTTAAAACTTCAAAGGAAGTGGAAAACACTTCCTTTACAGTACACAGCCACATAGTCAAGGGGTGAGGTGCTCCTGCATAGTTTTATGATTTAAGAAATGTTTGAAAACTTTCAAGGCACCTGGTCTAAAGATGAATGTTGTCATGAAATGACTGTCACAGGTCTTTCAAGCTTGTACATGCTGTTTCTCCACAATGTGTTTATCCAATTTTTTTTCATTAATGGACATTTTGACAAAAATTAATCATCTCTACAAAGTACTTTTTGTGTTCCCATCTGACAACATGTAGCTGGTCTCCATGGCCACACATGGAGTGGGCTGGAGCCCAACAAAACACAGGCAACGGTGATTTTACCAGGAGGTGATGCCACACTGGGACAAAGTTGTCTTTCCCTTGACCCCAAGTGCCCAAACCATAAAACAAGAGTGTCTATCTAGAAAGTCTCCTTTCTGTTGTGGCCCTGCCCCGGCACCAGGCTGCTGTGCTGTGTGTCCCTCTGTCTCCTGCACCAGGGGAGCTCTGGGCACAGATGTGGACCCCCTTGTGGGGATTGCTGGACACCAGCTTGTAGTGTACAGCACAAGGTGACCCTTTGGTCTCACTTTAATTTCTGTGTCCTTATGTCCTAACCATACAGAGGCTGAGTCACCTGGACCCCAGTTACTGTGTACTAAAAGGGAACCAGCACATGAGAGGTGTGTAGCATCTGACACTCACAATCACAGATCCGGGACCAGGTACATAAGTGCCTGGGAGGTCCTTTTTTCAACATTGTTAAGAATTTGAAGATCATGAGAACAGAGTGTTAAAGCAAGTGTAGGGCCTATCTATTTGCTGGGCTCTGCCCAACAGGATACACTTTCTAAATTGCTTTTTAGTTCTTAATTAATGTTATGTATACTGAACAAGGGGATAGTCCTCAAGAAATACAATGTCTCAAATAAAAGCAGAGCCTTCTTCCTTACCTTGAAGTCTGCCACCACTCCCCAAGATGGTCACACATCAGGATGTCTTTGTGCTAATAGCTGCTCTGCAGCACTGGGCAGTCACCCAGGGGCCTCTACCTGCTGGGCTCTCTCTGCAAACACAGGAAGCACATGCGCTGGGGTAGACACGAAGGTGGTCTAGCTATGTTTGGCAGGTGTCCCAACTGTTAGTGAATTGACAAGAAACAGAACAAAATAACTCTGTAAATTTTTATGAACCTTCTCCTAGGATTTGGAAACTGTATACTAAAGAGAATCATTGTAGGTGGAGGATATTTTTTTTTTTTTAACTGGCACTTCATCATGGCATAGAGGTGGAGGATTTTAATGCAATTGTGGTCAATTAAGCAAATTAGAGAAAGATACTCAAGGGACTATTTGGGATACAGAAATTACAAGGATTTGCACCAGGATTCTAGACTACAGAAAGATTTAGATAATTAAACCAGTGTATTAATGAGGAATTACATCATTGCAGAAATAAATTTACATGGAGTTACAAACTGTTTACAAAAAGGTCAAGAAAAACGTGGAAGACTTGTGTCAGTTCAGACAAATGCATTCTTCCCATCCTGAGCTGTTCACTTGCACATTTATTGTTTATTTGACCCTCTGAGAAGGGGGGGTGTGGCCCCTCCTGACAGGAAGGCTCTGGGGCCCAGGCAGGTCTCAGAATAACTCCCTCAAGAGCCCCGTTCCCCTTTCATCACTGCACAGACCCAGAAGTCCCCGCTGTCCTGCCTGTCACCTGCCATGACTGTCAGTCTCCTGGGCTGTGTGGCCTTTTGCCTCCTGTGGGCAGGTGAGTCCCCGGCAGGGCCCTTGCCCCGACTTCAGGACCCGGAGCCAGGCCTTTCCCTGGGGCTGCAGCGCCATCTTCGTTCTCCTTCTCTGCAGATTCAGTGACTGCTGGCATCACCCAGACCCCAAGATTCCAGATCCTGAAGACAGGACAGAACACGACGCTGACATGTACCCAGGATACGAACCATGACTCCATGTACTGGTATCGACAAGATCCTGGGCTGGGGCTGAGGCTGATCCATTACTCAGTTGCTGCTGGTACCACTGCCAGGGGAGATATCCCTGAAGGCTACAATGTCTCTAGATCAAGTACAGAGAACTTCCCCCTCACGCTGGAGTCGGCTACCCCCTCCCAGACATCTGCGTACTTCTGTGCCAGCAGTGAATACACGGCGCTGCGCGGCGGCCTCCTCGCTGCACATAAAGGCAGGGGAGGCTCCGCACCCCCAGACTCAGCGATGCCCTCGGCAGGTTCTCAGCGCCAGGACCCTGGAGCCCCGAGGGGCCCGTGCAGTGCGAGCCTGGGTCTGTGCCAGGTGCACCTGCAGGAAGTCCCAGCCAGGCTGGACCGATCCCAGGCCTCAGTGACAGACGTGTCTCCCTTGTTGTTGTCTCATCTTTCTGCTCAGCTGTCCCACTGGGGTGGGGATGGAGCTCCCCTCGCTCTGACTGTCCTAGTCATTAGCCTGAGACTGAGGCCTCCAGGATGGGACATGATTCGTGTTCCAGCTACACGTAGATCCCTGTCTCCGCCTGGGTGCCACGTGGCTCTCCCTGTAGGGTTCTCCCCCCTGCCCAGCCCTCGCATGGCTTCTGCTGCAGCCCCCCTTTCCCATATGGGCCATCACCCCGGGAGGCCCTGCTGGGTCTCTCCTTCCCCGCTCCTGCCCCCTCCACCAGCCAGGCTGCACAGACCCTCACCTGCGCCTCCCTCCTTCCCATCACAGAGCCTCAAAGGCCATTTCCTCTGCCTTGGGCATGGAGTCTTCCTTTCTGTACAGGTGACTTCCTACCTGACCTTCAGATCTCAGCCAAATCACTGACCACCCCACCTGGAGGGAAGCTTCCCCTCACCTCTCAGCTGAGGTCAGTTTCCCTCTCACAAGCTTTCATGCTATCATGTGCCAATTAGTCAGTAGACTTTAGAACAGTTAGAATTTTCCAGATACTCTTTTTGTTCATTTTCTACCCTACTAGATGTTAAACTCCATGAGAAACAAGGATCCACCTGTGCATTTATCAGGAACAGTGTCTGGCACGTTGCAAACACCCTTTTCATAGAGAATGGGTGAGTGATTGGTGAATGGGCAGACGAACCAGTAACAGGAACATCCTACATCACACTTTAAGCTAAAAGAAATCTTGCATTAATTACAAGAAATACTGTCCCTTTGATCATGGGCATAGGTGGTTCAGGGATTTGTTGGTGAATGTCTATCCCAGGGGCCCAGACCTGCTTCTGAGCGTCCATTTGTGGTCGCAGCACCAGATGTCCCCAAGTGTCTGCTTGCCGTTTCAAGCACATCCTCTACAATAAATCTGGACAGTTGAGAGAACCATTCCAGAAATCCACCCATACAGTTTTTTTCCCGAGAACCATTGCTGGTTCCAAAAATCCATTATGTTTCTATTAACAAAACTGATAGGAAGTTCATGGAATTATACTTCCATAAAAGTTGATGGGAAGAAGGGATTTAGCACAGGAATTAGACCTTATGCAAATGTAGGAGGAGCTGAGGAAGAGGAGATCTGGAAAGGAGAAGTCAGAAGGTCACAGAGACAGTCATCAGCCAGGGCTCCTGGGGCTCTGGTGCAGGACAGGCTGGAGTGTCAGGGCCATGGGAGGATCAGAGCATGTCAGGCCACCCAGTGGGACCTTGGCCAGAGAGTGTAGGAAAAGTCTAAGGAAACTCCTTTCTGGGGATGCTGTTGCCTCTGTGTCAGGTCACCTCTGTGGGTTCACAGCTAAGTACCTGGGGGTTACCTGGCTACTGATGGCTAACATTTGGGAAGATCAACTAGACACAGAGTGCAGAAGGCAGAGAACTCCCTTGGTTTGTTGGAGACGTCTGTATCTCTCCTTCACTGCAACTCACCCTCTGACCACAATGACCTTCCATGTGTAATTGTGATTGTTCTATCTGGATATTCCTAATTTCACACAAAGGCTTCCTTCCCCAGCTCTAACCCAGAACAACAAAGAAAAGGCATTCTGGGAAATGTAGTTCATTGTCTTCACTAAGCTGACTCAACACAATCTAGTATAGAATGGATTCTCCCAGACCAAGGCATCTGATCACACACCTGTTTCAACCTGCCATGGTTCCCCAGGTTCCTCCCCTGGGGGATACCTCCCCAGGTGAATGTAGACACAAGTATGGTGTCTCTGCTCTAGATTTTCCAAGCCCTGGTTACTAACTTTACTTTCAAGACTGTGGCTGGCGTCTCCCTCCTGCTGAAAAGCAGGACTCTGTCTTCTGCTTGTACCTCCTGCTTCATGAGCTTCTGTCCTGCTGGAGGTACAGGGACATCAGGACCCCTGGTCAGAGGAGTCCAGAGCAAGCACTAGGAGGTCATCTCATCTCTAACTATCTGCTGGACCCAGTTCCCTTACAGCTAAAGCAAGTTGTCAGGTCTCCCTTTGGGTTCCACAGTCTGAGAAATGTGTTTCATTTCATTATACCTCATCATCTCAGTGTGCTTGTGATAAACCCAAATGAAATCATCAGAGCGAGGGCCTAGCCCTGCATTTCCATGATGATGTTGAGAATACAGTGCTTCAGAGAAGCTTCTCCCCATGCGTAGAACTGGCCCCAAACAGGAAAGACCGGAGAGGGCTAAAGAGACAACATATGTCTCAGATGTTGTACAGGCAATTTCCCAGGACAATGTTTTGCTAGTGACAGAATATCTCTTTAGGAAGACACCTCTGACAATTCTTCCTCTCACACTTGGTGAGTACCCACGATATTGCAGGTCCCAGTGTCTTCTAACAACAGGAAAATAATCGAAAATAATCCAGATAACAGTCTCCTTCCTGCCCAACATCGACCAACTTCCCCAAACTTTATTGTGCCCCAAAGGGCTCTGTCTCCTCCTGGCTCCTTCTACCCAGGCAGGTTTAATTCATAATTAATGTGACTCCTTAACCTACTTAGATGACAACACATGGCTTTAAGGAAAACAACATTGATTTTACTTTAAATAGGGTGGAACAACGTAGTAAACTGAGTACTTTCGTTCCATAATTGTCTTAAGGTGGTCAGTGGTAGAAGAAATCTTTGCCGCTAGGACCCATGCACTGACTTTGTTTAAAAGAAGAATATGCATATTTACATCAGTCATCCAAGTATGTTGTATTATGTATCCTGTGTTCCTGAGGTCATGAGGATTGAGAGAGGAAGTGACATCACTGTGGGAACTGCCATGTGCTAACAAGGACGTCCCTCCTCCTCTGCTCCTGCTCACAGGGACCCTGATCTGGAAACCCTCCCATTCTGCCCCAACCCACCATGGGCTTCAGGCTCCTCTGCTGGGTGGCCCTCTGTCTTCTGGGGACAGGTGAGTCCCCAGAACATCAAGCAGTTTCATTGTATACCTGTGTGCACGTGTGTGTGTGTGTGTGTGTGTGTGTGTGATATGACTACAATTGCTCTCCTCATTCTGTTCCCAACTTCTGTCTTCACAGATAACGCGGGTGCTGGAGTCTCCCAGTCCCCCAGACACAAGGTCACAGAGAGAGGACAGAATGTAACTCTCAGCTGTGATCCAATTTCTGGCCATGACTTCCTTTATTGGTACCGACAGACTCTAGGGCAGGGCCCACAGTTTCTGATTTACTTCCAAGACAAAGGTGTAGCAGAGAAATCAAAGCTGATTGGTGAGCGGATCTCTGCAGACAGGCCCGAGGGATCGTCCTCCACTCTGAAGATCCAGCCTGCGGAGCAGGGGGACTCAGCCGTGTATCTCTGTGCCAGCAGCTTAGCCACAGCGTGGCACAGTCACCTCCTTCCTGCTCACAAACCTCTTTCTTCTTGTTCCTTGCAGGTCCCAGAGACCCTAAAGAGAGGCCACTCCTTGTTGTTCAGTCTCAAAAGCAAAGAAGGAGATTTGGACCTCAGTTGTTCTTTGAGTGGAAAGAGACCACAGATTCACTCCTGAGACACAGTGGCCGTAAAGTGTGTGGTGAAAACAATTGTGTCCCGTTGGGTTTTAGAAATCCACACAGCCAGCTCCATACTCCAAGGCAGAAAACTTCCTAGGTGAGAGAAATAGAAGAGACTTCATAAGAAAGAGTGTTTCTGTCTCAGCTGGGCCTTCAGGGCTGGGAGAAGCAGTTGTCTGTAGGACTTGGAGGTTGCTGCCTACATATGTGAGTTTCAGTCATGGCCAGGGAACATGGTTCTTCTCTTGCATTTGTTGATGGCATTTTGTATCTGGAAGGTTTGAGGCTGCTTCCTCAGGAACATTCTTTCTTCTGAAGCTCCTTCTATTCCTGCTACATTGGAAGTTTTCTGGAACATAGTATCAAGCCCATTTTCCAGATTTGTGATTCTCTCTGCTCTTGTTCCTAGAAGCCACAATCTAAGGGAGCCTCAGCTGATCCTTATCCTACCTGGTGCCCAGGTTCCCTGGCTGTGTGAGTCTGTGTCTCCTATGAGCATGCCGGTCCAGAAAAGTGACAGCTATTTTGAACTTAACAATGTCACACCAAACTCATTCTTTATTAGCAATGATCTTTCTTTGCATCCAATGTGCACATGCTGGAGTCACTGGTAACAGAGACGGGAGAAGCAGCAGCTCTGGCTGGCAGCCCATTACAACTGTGCTATTCCTCTGTGGCGCCGACCAGCTCTGGGGTAAGGACTCATTTTCTATAGAAAATATGCAGCCCTAGACCAGTCAATAATGACCCTGTACCTATTTTTGGCTAATGTGTCAGAAGCATCAAACTCACCTTAGGTATTCTCCTTTCCGAGATGCAATGTAGTCCTTTTTTTTTATCTCAGTCCTGAGAGATTATGGGGAGCACCCAGAGCACCCCCTGCTCCAGGGGCAAGAACTCCAGGGCTCCTCCTCACCTGCTCCTCCCAGACTGCAGCAGGGCTGTGCTCCCCAGGTCTAGGGTACAGGCATGGCTCTCTCTCTCTCTCAGGTAAAGGGAGATCGTAGAATGATGTCTGGGTAAGAGAGAGTGGGTTCCTGACGTTCCTGGCAAATATTTCTCAAACATTTCTTTGCTTTCTCTCTCATTCAACAATGTCACTTATTAGGAGAACAATTTCTTTCTGGTGGCATTGTTTCTGGCACTTGGAAACGTTTTCATGGTTAAATTTTATTAAAAAATCATTTCGATTATGCATCTGTTCTATTTGGATATAACTTGATAGGGAAAGAAACAGCAATGATTTTAAAAGCAGTCAGTTTACATGTCTGATGATGAAGGCATTGTTTAAGGATTTTTGCCCACCCTAACTTTAGGTCCAGTAGAATTGAAAGGCACAGGGTTATAGGGCATGTGATCAAGCTCTGAGAGAGGACTCTGCCAATTATTGTTGGACTTTAAAGGAGGGAGACATTATTTCTCCTTCAGACGGCGCTCAACCAGGAAGAGGTGGGGAGGGGTCCTTGGGAACCTGAGGAAGAGCAACTACTAGGAGCAAGTCTAAGTCAGGGTGGAGCGTGAATTGCAGGAGCAAATCCCTGGACATGGAAATGGTTCATCTGGGCTGTCACAGAAGATGGTGGAAAGGAAAGTCTTACAGCCCAGCCCACAGTGCCCTGGCAGATCCTATTTCCTGACGCTACTATGTTGCACCAGTGTGTTCTCGTCTCCCCCCAACCCTCTGCCTCTTCCAGAATCACCTCTTCCCTCCCTGCTGCTCAGATCAGCAGGTGCATGTTGTACACCTTATTCATTTCCTGTCCATCACCCTCTGCCAACCCTGAGTCCACCATCCCAATTTTCCCATTAGATGCTGCTCCCTCCTTCAGCATTCATTGCCTTATAAGACATCATATAATTTACATATCAACATTATTTTCATTAATACCCATTCCTCCTCTTCAAGGCAATCTCATAACTGGCCCTGTGTTTCGTTAATCAGTATTTTAGAATAACATTGATTGTCATTTTGGAGGGCATTATGTGTATCTTTAATAATGAAGATAAAATAAACTCTTTAAACTTCAACTTCTGTGTTTCATTGTTATTTTAGATGAAATATTACTTCCTTCCATTCCTCTCATTCTAATCCTTTCCCTTTAGAAGATAGTTTTAAGGAAGGAAATCTCAGTTTGGATCTATCTTCCAGGTATGTGATAGGAGTTAGGATGAGGGTGGGATATTAATCACGGTAGCTCAGTGAAATAGGCAGGATGATAATATTGTTGGGATTGTAGTTTTAGGAAGTTGATCACAAAACTTTCAGGATAGGATTTCTGAAATATTCTCCTAGCTGACATACCAACCTTTGCAGCATCCCTTGGTCACTGCCATGAGCAACAATGTTGAAACTCCACTTATCAGCCACAAGATGGCACTGTAGTACCCTGGGGTCTAAGGGGCTCTGGGGAGAGTCTTGGACAGCAGCTTAGGGAGGGAAAGGGTTAAAAAAATGGGCTTGAATCTATTATTATGCAAAAGTTGAAGTTTTCAGTTATTGCTAGGCTTCCTGCAGCCATGCAAGTGCTGGGAAGTCCCTGTCAAGTTTAAAGAGAGCCACGGTTGAAGAGAGTGTCAGGACAGCCTTGCTGTGAGGGGCAGGTGCAGACAGAGGAGCAGCTGCCTCAGGGGCAGGGTGGGAACCAAAGCCCAGCACATGGTTGCTGCCCCATCCTCCCTGGGGCTGCGCTAAGCCATGGCCTCCGTGAGAGGAGGGAGTCCTGCCTGAGCCCAGTCAGAAGGGACCTGGGCCAGGGAGAGTCTGGAGGGACAGGAGGTGACTTCACAGTCCCCCCACCTGACTCCTAGGGTAGGGATCCCCAACCTATGGTAAGTCATGTAATTACTTCATTATATATTACAATGTAATAATAATAGAAATAAAGTACACAATACATGCAATGCTGCACTTAAAACATCCCGAAACCATCCACCCTACCCCAGTCTGTGGAAAAATTGTCTTCCATGAAAAGGGTCGCTAGCTGGGGACAAGGTTGGGGATCACTGCAGAGCAACCTGAGAGCCCCACTCACAGTCCTGAGGATCACAGTGTTTAGTTGGGAGAGCCCTGGCCTCACCTGACCCTGCCATGAGCCCCAGAGTCTTCCATGTGACCCTATGTCTCCTGGGAGCAGGTGCGTTCTGGGCTCCCTGCGAAACCCTGTAACAGGTTGCAAAATCCCAGCTGAAAGCCTTTCCTTCCCTTTCCTCTGCAGATTCTCACTTGCTCTTAATTCTTGTCTTCACTTGATGTCTGTCTCTCCCACAGTCCCCGTGTGCACTGATATCACCCAGACATCAAGATAGAGCATTACACAGACAGGAAAAAGGATGATCCTGGAATGTTCTCAGATTAGGAACCATTATTCAATGTTCTGCTATTGACAAGACCCAGGACATGGGCCAAGGCTGATCTGTTATCCGATAGTGTCAGCGGCACTAACCCAGGAAATGTCATGGAAGGGAAAAACATCTTCTGAAACAAAACTGAGGGTTTCCCCTGAGCCTGGAGTCGACCCGCACCAAGCAGACCTCTCTGCATCTCTGGCCAGTGCACCCATAGCCCTGCACAGCCAGCTACGCTGTGCACTGAAAGGGCAGTCACAGGCTGGAGGAGGACACTCCTTCCCTAATCCGCTGCCTCAACCAGGAGAACAAGCTTCCCTTTCTGCAGCTCTTCCCAGACTTCCCAGCAATGGGGTCTCAGCTGAGGATTCTCGTGCAACGCGTACCTTAGTGTGAACTGAGGTCCATCATGGTGGTGTGTATGTAAATGCAAACTGCATGTAAATGCAAACTGCACAATATTATTTTGCTTCATTTGGATATTCTAGTAATTGAGTAGAGCAGAGGAATTGTGGTTTCCAACATGAAATTTGTGTTTCATTTCCTTTTGAAGGGATAAGAACTAAGTAGAAAGCAGCTGAGTAGCTTTAAACTGCCTGAATGATCTGAGATTCTACAAATCTCTAAGTCGTACACATAATGCCTGCTTGGTTTGGATTCCATGGGATATCAAGCATGTTCTTTCTGCAGGAAAAATAATTCTAAATGGCAAGTTTTCAAACACACAAGTAAAAATCCACTTAGGAGAAATGTTAGTAGATGCAGCAAACAGTTTTGTTGGACTTGAAGATAATCAACTAGTAGAATTATTAAAAAGGGACTATAAGTTAATCCTCTACCCAGTGTCTATGGGTGAAGGGCAGTGTTTTGAGTTCTGATGGTAGATAAGGAAGGAGCCTAATTCTTAGCATTACTTTGGTTTGATTAATAATTATAAGCTCCTCATGTTTTTCTTGAGAAATATTACAGAATAATATCGTGCAAGCATGTTATTTTCTTCCAGCCTGTATCTCTGCATAGCACCTACCGGCAGAAGTCCACACTCAGGAGCTAAGTTTCTTAACTTGGGGTCTACTGAGCACAAGACTGGGATGCCCATAGCTGAGCTTCACAGGAATACAAATTTCATGGGCAGCAAACCCCATGTGCCAATGCCGTGCCCAGATGCACCTCTGTAAGGCTGCCATGGGAGGAGCGCCAGCTCAACCACAGCCCGTCACAAGGAGAGGAGCAGGCTGCTTGAATGGCAAAAAGGCAATTTATCAATCAGCTAATCTGCTGAAAGCCAAAATGAAAGGCTAAATTGGGAGACTGATGAATGACCCATTTTCCACATTATGGTGTTTATAGCAGTCCATCGTTCATGAATGTGCGTAATAGTGCTTAAAGGGTTTTTTTTTTAAGTTTTTGTTTGTCCATAGCTTTTCTTCAGCCATTGATCCTCAATTATTTCTGCCCAGAAATAGAAATACTTTTCAGCTCAACTTGATGCCAAATTTGTATTTTGTATATTTCAGTCACTGAGTACATCTTACGTTCTATTTTATACAGATATCTGAGTATTCCTGTGTTATTTTTGTGATTCATTTCTAAATTGGACTGTACCAGAATATATTAATATTTATATTTAACATCCATCTTTTATACATACATATATATACTTTTTAGTAATACTTTTTAAAGTATAATTCATAGAAAGTCGAACACTGTTTAATAGAAGGATGAATTTGACAAATGCATACAGCAGTGCAACCATAACCAAAATCATGACAGAGAACATTTCCATCATCCAAGAAATTTTTCTCATGCTCCTTTCTAATCAATTTCTCCCAGAGGTAACTATAATTCATTTCTGATTTCTATCCCCATTGATTAGTCTTTTCTATTCTTGAACTTCATATAAATCGAATCATATAGTACATTTTTATTGATTTATTTTCATCCAAAATTAATTTTTTGAGCTACATTCATGTTGCATTAGCAGTTCATTCTTTCTTATGGCTGAGTGATATTGCATTATATAAATATACCAAAACTTCCTCATTTCCTATTGAGGAATATCTGGATTAGTTCTATCTGCAGCCATATGAACCTGCTCTGAACATTCTCGTACAATTCTTTGTGGACAAATGCATTCATACTTCTTATGTTTAGATTTAGGAGTGGAGTTACTGATTCGTGGGGTAGGTGCATGTGCTATGGTTTGAAGGTCCCACCTAACTTCACGTTGAAATTTAGTTACCAGTGTAATGGATTTCCAGGTGAGAGCTTTAAGAGGTGATTAGGTCTTGAAGGATCTGCCTTCATGAATAGATTAAAGTCCTTGTTGAGTGTGTGAGTTAGCTGTCAAGGGACTGGGCTCTTAATAAATTGGATGAGTTCAGCCCCATTGTCCTTATGCCTTGAGCCCTCCCTTCTGCCATGGGATAGTGCAGCAGTAGGCCCCCACACGTGTGTCCCCTTGACCTTGGCCTTCCCTGTCTTCCAAACCATGAGCCAAATAAATACCTTATCTTTCTAAATTGCTCAGTCTGTAATATTTTGCTATAGCAGCAGAAAATGAGCTAAGACAGAAAATTGGTATAACAGTGTCCTTGTTGATACTAAAAAATAAACTACCTGCAAATATGGAAGCAACTTTGGAACTGGGTGATTGGTAGAGGCTGGAAGGATTTCGAGGAGCAGGTAAGAAAAAGCCTGTATTGCTGTGACTGTAGCACTGAGGGCCATCCTGGCAAGGGCTCAGAAGAAGAGGAGAGCTGTAAGAAAAGCCGGAATCTTCTCAAGATTTCCCAGGTGGCTGTGACCAGGATGTTGGTAGAAATCTGGGTAGTTAAGGCAACTCTGATGAGGTCTCACAGGGAAAGGAGGAATAAGCTAATTGGGAACTGAAATACATGCCATCCTTATTCTCAAGTAGCGAAACTCTTTGCTGAATTGTATCCCTGTCCTAGGATTTTATGGAAAACAGAAATTACAGTCAATGAACTAGGGTACTTGGTGGAGGAAATATCCAAGCAACAGAACCATCAGGCTGCTGTGTGTCTACTTTTCACCACTCTGTTATGTAATCCAGCAAGAAGGGAGTCGGGAGAGTAGATTTTGCAAGCTTTGACACTTGGTTACCCAACAGCCCTCTGCTTTCCTGCCATGGTCTCCCACAAGACAGGCCCACTGGAAGGACAGAAGAATGAGGAGGGTAGAATGGTCAATGGGTCACCCTCTGAGGGCAGGGTATACCTGGAGGGACAAGCACAAACTCCCCAGAGAGCCGCACACAGCATGGCCTTTGGTAAGTCCAGTTGGCTGTTCTGTGCTGGGAGCTGATAAAGCACCAGAATGGATCCTGGGGATTCTGTACTGCTGATGATTTACACACAGCCAGGTCAACTTGGACCTGATCAGATGGACTAAATCGTGGTTAGTCCGCTTCACCGGCTGCTCAGGGGAGGGCCTGGGAACATGCCCCAGGAAAGGAAAATACAACCAGAAACCTTGGTATGAATCCAATATCAATGATGACATGAGCTCAGCCAGGCAGAGCTGGGACAGGAGGGGTGGCCCAGGCTCCTCACACTCAGCTGATGGGAAGGTGTGAGTCCAGCATGGAGCACTGCCCCAGTAGCTGGGGGAGGGTGGGGAGGAGGGGGCAGCCTGGGTGCTGGGGCAGTGGCTGGAGGAGCAGCTGCCCTCACCCTGCCCCTGCTCTGCAGATCAGGGAGCTCTGGACCTCAGGAAGCCTGCAGGGGTAACCCAGGGCTGTGACATCACAGGATACTCCTCCAATCAGGAGAAGCGAGCCCAGACTCAGCTCTTCCCCAAGAGGCCTACGTCATGAACATGGGGACACAGTGCTGCCTGCCCCGCTGTGCCATGGGTTCCAGGCTCCTCCACTGGGCGATGCTTTGTCTCCTGGGGACAGGTGAGCCCTGGGGACAGGGCAGCTTCTCCATTCTGAGCTTGGCCACCCCCACATCCTGCACCTGACCTTGGGGAGGCACCACCAGGCTGTCTCCTGTGCTCAGTCTCTATCTGCTTCTCCACAGGCCCGGCAGAGGCTGGAGTCACCCAAAGTCCAGGACACCTGATCAGAGCAAGAGGACAGCAAATGGCATTGAAGTGTTTCCCTGTCTCTGGGCACAACCGGGTGTACTGGTACCAACAGACCCCGGGTCAGGGTCTCCAGTTTCTCATCGAGTATTATAATGGGGAACAGGGACAAAAAGCGAACATCTCTCCCCGATTCTCAGGTCAGCAGTTCCGTGACTATCGCTCTGAGCTGAACCTGAGCGCCTTGGAGCTGGGGGACTCGGCCCTGTATCTCTGCGCCAGCAGTTTCCACAGCCCTGCAGAGCCACCAGCGGTCTGCGCACAAATTTCCTGGTTCAGCTCTGACTCCAGAGCTGCAGGCTTTATGAAAGTTTCACTACTTCAAGGCATGCTTTCCATTGTTTCCAAGGAGTTCCCTGTGTCCGGCTGAGCTGAGAGCATTTCCAGCCAGGACAGCCCAGGCCCACCTGTGTGGACAGAATTTGTCCACTTCTCTATCAGCATCTTCTTTAGCTTGTCAGGTCCTGGGAGACTTCTGCAGAAAAGTGACAACTGAGGCTCCAAATGTGTGTTAGATTCTTTGTATATGTTCTATGTTCTGAAGTTTTACAATAAATATGCAAATCAAGGATTTTATTCCCCTGTTATATATAGAAAGCTTAGGGACGTTGAATCCTTTCCCCAGTGTCTCCCAGTTTGTAAGAAGCAGAAATGGGAGACAAACGTGTGTGTTCATCAATTCTGTACATCTTCCTTCTACCCTGCTGTCCTACCATCACCGGCTGTGCCCTGGTCAGTGGGACAGAGCCCCTGTCTGCTCTCAAGTCCCCACCTGGGCAGGAGTGGGAGCTCAGGCATCTCTGGGGATCATTACTGTCCCCTCTTCACTGGCAACTTTGAGGAATGCGTAATTTCCCACCAATCCTTTATCATTTATATGCATTCCCCTTGTGCCTTTTTTCAGTCTGTAGCCCGCATTTTCATTTTTTATGGTGTGTTTTGATGCACAGGGTTTAATTTAATGCAATGGAAATTATAAATAATTTGGTTTGTGTCTCCACTAAAAAAGAATCCTGCCTCCAATAAATGCCTAAAAATATTTTCCTTAATTTATTCCAGTAAAACTTAAATGTTACTTTTCCCAATTAAGAATAAATGTGCCTGAAATATATTTTCGTGTGCAAAATAAAGGAGAGACGTAGGAATGGGAGGGAGAAACACATGGTCAGGGCAGAAGAAACAGTCTATAAGAAAAGATCCCTAAGGTGGAAAAGGTGAGATGGTGGTGGAGGGGCAGGTGGAGGGCGAATGCCCGTGGCCCTTCTGGGCTACTGTCTCCCGGAAGAACGGCAATGGGAGAGGAGGCCATATGGGTCAGGGTTTATGACTGTCAGTGGGGGGTGGCAGAGGGCAGAGGGCAGAGGGCTGGTCGACAGGCAGATAGCAGAGTCACCAGCTGGCAGGAGCAGTGACATCACTGATGATTCCACTGAGAGCCAGGCCTTGTTTCCTCAACACACAAATGAAGCAATTTCTCAGTCTGTCCATTTTGCCCCGACCCTGCCGTGACCACCAGGCTGCTGTGCCTCTTGGGGGCGGGGGAGCTCTCTGCAGCCCCTTCCTGGGCTCACCACAGCCTGTGCCCAGCCTTTGCCTGTGTCTACGTTCTTGGGGCCCCTCCTTGGGCCCTCAACTTCCCTCTGTCACAGACCCCACGGACAGGAGAGGACAAGGGCAGGACATAAAGTGGCAGGGTGATGTCCCGGATTGCTGTCTACAAGGATATGTGCAGGCATCAAGCCAGGTACAGCTTATCCCTTGCAGTCGCCCCAAGGAGAAATCCGGGCAGCTCTTTCCGTTTCTGTCCAAGGCAAGCATGTGGCCTTTGTCTCTCACATGGTCTTCCAGCCCCCGGTGCCCTCTTGTTCCAGCCATCGCCCCACAGCCCCCTCCCTCCACACACAAAGCTCAGTGGAAGATCTGGCACCCTTGTCTTCAGGAGGCCATGATCCAGGCAGGACAGACATTGTCCCCGACAGTAGGGACGGGGCTCTCAGGGCGTGGGGGAAACTCTGCTCTGCGCTGAGGTGCTTCCCCAGCCGGTCTCAGCTGGAAGAGGGGACACAAGCGAGTACCGTGACCTCAGGACAGGGGGTACAGCCTTCTCTTCCAGCCCTCCCCTGTGGCTCTGTCCTCAGAGGTCCTCTTGCTCAGCCACCGGCAGAAAGGAGAGGTCACATGACGTTGTCCATGTGCAGACACCATGGACAGCGCAGCTCTCCGTTCTTTCTCCTGCTGGCCTTTCACAACCCACCTTCCCACACACACGCCTGCGCCTGTCCTGGGCCTCCTCCCTGGGGGGTCTGCTCCCGCTGTCCTCCCCCTCCTCGCCCCTCCTCCCTTCCTCAGCTCAGCGTCTTCCTCCTAGGCCAACGCTCCTCTGCCTAAAGGCCTCTGCACTCCCACGCTGTGTCCTCCGTGTCAACTCGAGTCTCTCTTTTGCTCTTCGTGCTCCACATCTCAGTCTAAACTAGCACTGCCTCCTTAGGAAACACTCCTCCAGCTGCTGGACTGGCCACCTCTCCTCACCATACATGCTCATGGCTGACAATATTCGTAGCATTTGGCACTGTTGTCATTTTCCATGAATTTTTGTGGCTATTTAACAGAAACCTCTCTTGCTCTCTGCACTTTCCACCTCATCATTGTAAGGACTGCGGAAGTTTTCGTTCCCCCTTTTACGGCCAGTACTGACAGCAGCTCCAGGTACTAGTGACTCATCTTTAAAGACCAAAGAGTGAATAACGAAAGACCCTCTAGGTTCCCACTTGGGCCATTCCAGAAGTCAGGGCACATTAAATGGGAACTTCCATCACTTTGTCTCCTGGGATTGGATAAGTCCTGGAAAATGAGGAGCAATCCCTATCATGGAAGAGCCACTGGATCCGGAGCCTTTCTGCAGGACTGACCTTCCTCTCTGCCAACTGCCTTCCTGGGCTTATGTCCTCCTTCTGTCTCCTTCCCTTGTAGGTCCCCTGAATTTTAGAGTTTTGACTGACCCATTTTCTCTCTCTCTGTCTTCCCCTTCCCCGCCCACCCCAGAGGTTAGTTTTCCACTCTCCTAATTTCCCTGTTTGGAAAAATGTTTGCTTCTAACAAACATTTGCTTGTTTGCTTGTTGCTTGTTTGCTTGTTCCTAATTTCCCTGTTTGGAAAAATGCCTCCCTCACTACCGTATGCAGAAGTTGACTTTGAGGCATGTAAACCTCCAATCAGCAAGAGCCGTGCTGTGTCTTGGCAGATCCTGATGCCCAATTGAGGAAGGGCCTGGCCTCCTTGGACAGTGTCAACAGAGCTGCATCCTTGTGACTACACAGCTGGCCACTTGAGGGCACTATGGGTCCACCGAGCGGGCCACTGATGATGCTGCCTGGAAGAGGGAGGGTTAAGGGAGATGGTCTTGGCTTGGTCCCTGTGTCATGGATATTACTTGAGGAAGCAGAAGTAGTGCTGGCACAGGAGGGGTTAATCATAGTCTTCTCACATCAACTGATGGGCACGTGTGTTTCTCACGGCAGAGAGTCAGGAA
Organism: Mirza zaza; assembly: GCA_008750895.1. Taxonomy (NCBI): domain Eukaryota; kingdom Metazoa; phylum Chordata; class Mammalia; order Primates; family Cheirogaleidae; genus Mirza; species Mirza zaza. Next base: position 36,377 of record VSMD01011119.1, on the reverse strand, counting down.
CTGCAGCCTTCCATGGGTAGAGGGCTCTCTAGGAGACTATATGTATTTGATGGGGAATATGAGATTTCAGTGGGGCAGCCTGGATAACCCAAGCCACGTGCATACAAAGGAGCACCTGCCTTGGAGGACAGTTGGAAAAGCTGTGGGGATGGCCGTCTGTCCCAAACCCTGCCCTGCTCGCTCAGCAAAAATGGCTCCTCCTGCCCTGCAGGAGGCCAGGCAGACTGGGGGAAGGCCTGGGTCAGCTCAGCCAGTCCAGGGGGAAGGTGCCTACAGGATGGTGACGTCAGAATAGTGACATCACAGGCAACCCTCCAAATAGAGAAAAGGGAGGAGCAAGACTCCGGCTTTCTCACCCAAGGAGACCAGCACCCTGAGTAGGGAGATGCCTGACTCTGCCCGGGGCACCAGACTCTTCTGCTGTGTGATCCTTTGTCTCCTGGGTGCAGGTGAGTCCTGAGCACAGGTGGGACATCCCCTGAATTCACAGTTTTTGATTGTTGCTGGAGTATCAAACACTTCCCTGTGCTAGGTGTTCAGCTTTAGTCTCCTTCCTCCGCAGGTCCAGGGGACGCTGGAGTCATCCAGTCCCCAAGACACCTGATCAAAGGAAAGCAAGAAACAGCCATTCTGAAATGCTACCCACTCTCTGGACATGACACTGTGTACTGGTACCAGCAGGCTCCGGGTCAGGGACTCCAGTTCCTCATTTCATATTATGAAAAAGAGGAGCGCGAGAAAGGAAACATCCCTCCACGATTCTTGGGCCAGCAGTTTGCTGACTACCATTCTGAGCTGAACTTGAGCTCCCTGGAGCTGGGGGACTCAGCTCTGTATCTCTGTGCCAGCAGCTTGGCACAGCCCTGCAGAGTCACTGGCTTTCTGTACCCAAACCTTCCTGTCCCAGCTGAGGATGCAATAGGGAGAGAGGGAGGAGACTGTCACACAGCTTTAGCCAAGCCCCAGGGATGAGATGCTTCTAGTTCTTTTCTAACATTCACTCTGCAGAGCTCAGCCAGATCCCTCCTGAACATGCGAGCCCCAGGCCCACGGGATGTCCTCTCATCTCTGCCAGGACCTTCCAGTTCCAACAAATAGCAGGAGCTCCCACTCTGGGCTAGAGTGTGGGCATTTGTCTTAGTCCACTTTCTGTTGCTAGAACTGAATGCATGAAACTGAATAATTTATAAAGGAAAGAGATTTACTTCTTACAGTTTTGGAGGCTGGAAAGTCCAAGGTCAAACGGCCACATCTGGCGAGGGCTTCTTGCTGAGTCCCCAAGCAGTGCAGGGCACCACATGGGTGGGGGGGTTCATGAGGGATGCCTTTTATAACAGCCCCACTCTCATAACTGACCCACTACCTCTAACCCACTAATCCATGAATAGATTAATCTACTTATGAGAGTAGAGTCCTCACGGCCCAATCACCTCCCAAGGGTCAGCCTGTCAACATGCTGCTCTGGGGACCAAGTTTCCAGCACATAAAATTTGGAGTGATGCAGTCAAACCATAGCAGTATATGTGTTTTAATGCAAGGATGGACACTAGTATTAATATATCTACTTTACATATGCAGAAGATCTCAATGTGGCATTTTATAGATAGGAAACTGTAACTCATGGACTCCCCAATATTTCATGTTTAAAAGTGTCAGAGCCAGGATCCAAACCTCCAACCCCCCCAAATCAAGCTTCTCCCACAATTCCACATTGTTCCCTAGGCCTTAGTCAACAAGGCGTAGCAGAGGGCTCACTGCGTCTTCCATCTCAAGGCCAGCTGGGCGGCAGGGAGAGGTCGCACAGTATGGGGTGCAGTTACTCTGGCTTGTTGCCTGTCAACTTCCAGGACACAGAACTTCAAGCCACAGGATGTTTGTCCTGTCTTGGCTCCATATAGAATCGGGCCATGATATCTCCTTATACAAGGGCAAAGTGACAAAGGGCATTTCCAGTATATCAGAGAACAAAACCGTTAGAACATATACAGAAAGAGACATATATGAGAGAATCTATTAGGGCAATTGCCCACGTGGTTGTGGAGGCTGAGAAGTCCCGCAGCAGCCGGCCATCTGTGAGCAGGAGACCCCGAGATGCAGGTAGTGTGGCTCAGTCCAAACCCAAGGGCCTGGGAAGCAGAGAAGCTGATGGTGTAACTCTCAGTCTGAGGCCGAAAGCCTGACAATCTGGGGTGCTGCTGGTGCAAACGCCAGAATCCAAAGGTAGGAGAACCTGGAGTTCTGATGACCCAGGGCAAGAGAAGAAGGGTGTCTCAGCTCTGGGAGATAGCGTGAAAATTCACCTTGCTGCTGCCTTTTTGTTGTATCCAGGCCCCCAGTCGACTGAATGGTGCCAGCCACGTGGAGGGTGGATCATTCCCATGCAGTTCACCAACTCACACCCATCTCCCCCAGAAACACCCTCACAGACACACCACAAAATACTGCCTTACTGGCTGTCTAGGTTCTCTTAAATCTGTCAGTTTGACACCTGAAATTAACCATAGAGATGCCCATGAGAACATGCAGAGCCCTGAGCTCTGACATGAGGCTCCTATCAGGTGAGTTCATGACACAGCATAAAACAGTATGCAAATTATATTGACCCTGACCTGGAGACTTTAAAACCTTTGTGGGTATAATGGGACTCTTAGAACAGAGGGTGTGTATGTAGGCTGACATACAGTTCTCCAAATTTTAAGCAAAAAGAAAAACTAGCGAAAGGCACTTGAAGGTGGATTTTGAGCAGAGAAGTCATAAAAGGCAAATGGACTGCCTTGAGGATGTACCTCACACATGTGGTCCCCAAACCCTGGGCTGCAGACCAGTAGCGGTCCGTGGCCTATTAGGAACCCGGCAGCAGAGCTCCTCGACACACCCCCCTTCCCCGGGAAAAATTGTCTTCCACATAAGTTAGTAAATGGGAGTGCGTAGGCAGGGGTCCTCAAACTGCAGCCCACCAAGGACATTTATCCCGCCCGCCGGGTGTTTTTGCCGCCGCTGCCTGTCCTACTTAGCAGCCGACTCATCCCAGGCCCACAGTGCGCATGTGTGGAATGTGCGCCGTACTCTCCAAAGGCCCTCCAGTGGTCTGAGGGACAGTGAACTGGCCCCCTGTTTAAAAAGTTTTAGGACCCCTGGCATAGAGGGTCCTGCAAAGCAGGGGTGAACAGCAGGCAGGAGAGCACAGCTTTATCTGTATTTACAGCCGCTCCCCGTCCCACAGCCTGAGCTCTGCCTCCTGCCACTTTACCGTGGAAGAATTGTCTTCCATGAAAAAAGTCCCTGGTGCCAAAAAGGTTAGGGACCACAGCATTAGACCACAGAAATATTAGAAAAACTTAAAACAGTGTAACAATAAGAGATTGTATCCTAATGCGAATAAGACATGTAGAGAGGAATACATTTCCTTACTACAATCAAGCAATGATCTTATGTACTTATAAGATTTCTTTAAAAATAGTCTATAAATTCTTTCCATCCTTAGCTATTAAATCATGTAGATATATACTATAAAATGTTTCTACATATACAATATAAAATTACATATATATCTTATATATAGCATATATGTAACATATATATAATGAACATGTGTGTGTGTGTGTATAGGTGGGTGTGTCTGTGTATTTTCATTGGTTCCTGTGGAGAAGGTAAGGGGTGTGGCAGGTCAGCTCTTCTGCTCAAGCATTTGTCAGGGACAGTGACATCACTGAGTCCCCAAGAGCCCAAATTCTATTTCCCCCAAAGCAGGGCTGGGAGACATGAGATTCTGTCCTGGACGTGAAATGGGCCCCCGGCTCTTCTTCTATGTGGCCCTTTGTCTCCTGGCAGCAGGTGAGGGCTGGTCACAGGCGGGCTTCCTTCCCTGGAATCCCCAAGAATTCAATACAAGCCTTTCTCTTGGAATGGCAGCATCAGCCTTTGTTACTCTCTATTACAGGACACATGGATGCGGGAATCACCCAAAACCCAAGGCACAAGATCACAGAGATAGGAAAGCAGGTGACACTGAGTTGTCACCAGAATGACAACCACTTCTATATGTACTGGTATCGACAAGACCTGGGACATGGGCTGAGGCTGATCTATTACTCAGTTGATGCTAAAAGCGCTGAAAAAGGAGAAGTCTCCGAAGGCTACAATGTCTCTAGACCAAAGTTAGAGGATTTCCCCCTTTTGCTGGAGTCTGCTACCCCCTCCCAGACATCTGTGTACTTCTGTGCCAGCAGTGAATACACAGCACTGCACAGCTGCCTCCTCTCTGCACAAAAAGAACAGTCAGAAAGTCTTAGGTTGCCTGTGTCTGGCCCCACCCAGGGACATCCTGGCCTCCGTAGGAGTCCCAGAGCCTTCGCCAGGCTGGGGGCCTCAGGGAAGTGGTCAATATGACCCTCAGTGAGGCCCATCCCTGAGCCAGTCTCAGCCTGACCGGAGCTCCCCCCACAGCTTGAGCTCGCTGGAGCTCTCTCCTGCTGCTCTCTCCTTCTGCTTGCAGAAAGAAAACTGCATCTTTGGTTGAGATTCGTGGTGATTCCCTTGATCATCGCAAAGCCACCACACTCTTCTCCCCCCATGGCTCCAGTGACCTCCTCGCCTGCCCCTTCCCCTGCCCTCTACACTTCAACTCTCGGTCATAAACCTTCACTCATGGTCACTATCCTGGCTGCCTTTCTTCTAAGGGGCACAGCCCTGCAGAGCCCGTAGCACGAGCCCTGCACCCACCTCTCCACCGCCCACCTGCACCGCGGTTCCCGGCTCTCTCTATGTCAGGTTCTGAGTGTAGAATATACAGAAAAACAGAAAATTTTAGTAATTGATACACAGATGTACATTTTAATATGATTTAGTATTCTTTCAACTTTTCCTTAGATGTCAGGTTTTTTTTTTTTTTTAGATGTCAGTTTTTGAAACAAAATGTGAAGAAAAAATCTTAAGATTCCAGAGTGTTGGCATTATTTCAGTCTAATGGTAGGTATTTTTATATTCATTTTCAAGACCTTTGAAATATTCTATAACTACCATAAAACACATGTACAACAGAAGGTCTCTTCTAGCCCTATACTGTCTCCTTTTTCCACACGAGACAAGATATGATTGAAAAAAATTCAAAAAAGAATGTAAAAACGTTTATAGTTTGAGGATAAAACAGCTAAATATCTCTGACAGGAGCACAAAACTTAGCTAGCAGTGCCTGCCAAGAAGCCTTTCAGCAGATATGCAGGACTTTCACCTGAATCGAGAGATTCTGAGTTGTCTACAAGTTGATCAAAAACTCACAAACTTTGGGAAATTGAATTTAAGTAGAGGAGGAGTACGTTTGTCCCGAGTTGTGGCTGGACAGTATGTGTTTGCGTAATAGGGAGGGGCTCCAGCAGGACAGAAGGGCCAGGTGGAGCTGGGAGGATTTCCCCCATTTCCTCACAAATGCTGTACAGTGTCAGCCCCGATTCTCCTGCAGGTAGTGTAGAAGTCACTCCAGGCACCCTGAGCCTGGACGGAGGACCTGAGCCCAGCGACTCTGAACCATTGCCCCTGAGGAGTCTCTGGTTTGATGGAATCCATGTCTTTTGAATGGGACTTAGTACTGCCTGAAAAGTTGAGTATAAAGGAAAAGGGGCACTCCTTGCATTCAGGACCTGTCTGCAGATGTTGAGAGTGGCCAGCAGAATAGGAAATACTGGCCAGGTGCGGTGGCTCAAGCCTGTAATCCTAGCACTCTGGGAGGTCGAGGCGGGTGGATTGCTCAAGGTCAGGAGTTCGAAACCAGCCTGAGCAATAGTGAGACTCTGTCTCTACTATAAATAGAAAGAAATTAATTGGCCAACTAATATATATATAGAAAACATTAGCAGGGCATGGTGGCACATGCCTGTAGTCCCAGCTACTCGGGAGGCTGAGGCAGCAGGATTGCTTGAGCCCAGGAGTTTGAGGTTGCTGTGAGCTAGGCCGACTCCACGGCACTCACTCTGGCTTGGGCAACAAAGGGAGACTCTGTCTCAAGAAAAAAAAAAAGAATGAGAAATATTAAGCAGAAACTCTTGTCCCTACATTGATGAAGGGAGGTCTGTTCAGCCGCAAAGTCTGAACTGCAGTGAATCACCGAGTGGAGTCTGAGTCTACATCAGGGTAGAAGGACGAGAGCCAAGAGCCAGCCTGAGTGCTCAGAGACTCACACGAGGAAGAGCCACTGCCTTGGGGAGCATCAGAGCGGTGTCAGGCATGCACCTATGGCCCACACCTAACCCACTCCAGCTGTGCCCTGGATTATGTGTGGGGTGGTATAAGGGCAACATGGGAGAAGAGAGTAGGTAATCCCAGATCTTGCCAGAAAGGCTTGTCTCAATGTGCTGGCAGTACCATCAGGAATATTCTTGCTGAGATTTTCCGTAAGTCTCGCCTTTCCTCCCCTGAGCAGTGAGATGACCCATCTCTGCCCCGGAATGGGTTTCTCCAGTTTCTTCAGTTGTGCTGTCCAGGAAGCATGTGATACCTGGGAGCAGGTGGGACATTTCTTCCCCGGAGATGGCATGCCTCGATTTCAAATATTTCACATGCTGCCTGGTAAGTCCTGTCTCCAGCCTCCCAGCCTAAATACTGTCAATCACCCAGAACCTTCACCCCTGGTCACAGGGGATTGGAACAGGTAGGAGCCCCTGGATATGAAGAAAATTTCCATCATATAATTATTGATTAGTGCCAACATGAGCTGGACTCAGACCAGCAGCTTTTCTGCTTCAGTGATAGAGAATCTGTAAGGAAAACAGATGGCTCTGGCAATTCTATACCTACAGGTCTTTACCTGGTAACCTTGACATGTGTCCGCTAGGTTTTGGGGAACTTGGCAGGATTTCTCTGAGCTCAGAGTTACACTCTTCCCACCTCTCTGAAAACACATGCCCTTGTTTTGTTCTCTCAAACCAACTCTCAGGGCTTTCTCCAATCCCCAAGCCTTCCCCTTCTCCCACTCTGACAATGACAAGAAGTGTGTTGTCACTGAAGAGTCCGGAGTTTTTTAAAAAAAATTGCTGGATACTACACTATAGTTCAATTATAAATTATGCTAGATATGTATGTTTTTAAGATTCCAGAAGGTCTGTTTAATTTTTCATTTGTTATTACAATACCAACACCAATATTTTTGAGGATAAGACAGTTCTCCATACATCTTAGGTAAGACATCAGAACTCACTTTCATTACATTGGTGGCCCAGAAATACCGGCGGCATCATGATGAAGGCATTGGTACAAAAATGCATCATGAAGGTTGATAACAGCAAATAAGAAACTGGTCACTGGCCTTTAGACAAGATGAAACCTTCCCACTCTGTGCTCAGGGTGTTGTTTTTCCCCTTTAGCTTAGAGTGCGTCAGCCCGTTCAATGTGCTTCTGGGACAGAACTGTGCCAATCGCCCCAGCTTCCACCTTGTCTAGCTCATATTACCGGGACAATGGAGAACCTGGTAAAGGAGAAATGCTCAAAGAGAAGGATAATTACAGACAAGATGAACAGGTCACTGATCGATATCTCTATTTCGATTTGCCGTTGACACATCCACGTAGAAACAGAGAGTTAGAGGCTGAGCCTAGAGACAGAGTGGGAGATGCAATCACCCAAGCCCTAGAGACACGAGTGAGGATGTGTGGATGAACTTAGAGTCTAGGGATATGTTAAAACAACTTCTAGTTACCACTTAGCTTATAACAATTGGCTTCTAAGACTGTGGGCATCTACAGAGACAGTGACATCACTGTGGGAACTGCCGTGTGGGGACAAGGACGTCCCTCCTCTTCTGCTCCTGCTCAGAGTGATCCTGAATTGTTGACCCTCCCATCCTTTCTGACCCCGCCATGGGCACCAGGCTTCTCTGCTGGGTGGCCCTCTGCCTCCTGGGGACAGGTGAGTCCTCAGAATACAGGGATCTCCACATCGGATCTCCCAGGGGTTATTCCAATCATTTCCTTTTTTTCTATTTTCAAATTCTGTCTTTTTCCCCAACAGATGTCACAGAAGAAGCTGGAGTCACTCAGTCCCCCAGACATAAGATTACAGAAAAAAGACAGTCTGTGGCCTTTTGGTGTGATCCTATTTCTGGGCACATTACCCTTTCCTGGTACCGGCAGATCCTGGGAAAGGGCCTGGGGCTTCTGATTCAGTATCAGAATGAGGCCGTAGCAGATGATTCAGGGTTGGCTAAGGATCGATTTTCTGCAGAGAGGCCCAAAGGAGCAAACTCCACTCTCAGGATCCAGCAGGCAGAGCTGGGGTATTCGGCCACGTATCTCTGTGCCAGCAGCCCAGCCACAGCGCTGCAGAAATGCTTCCCTCCTGTGCACAAAACCGCACTGTTCTCCTCACTCTGCTCAGCGCACATGAGCCCTAGACAGAGCCTTACCCTACCCATGAGAAAGAAGTGGGTTTGCAGATATAAGCTACGATTTATATAACGGGCAGGCATGAAATCTTTCTTTCTTGAAACCTGATGGCCGCAAATGTCGTTTGAAAATAATTATGATTCAGGGATTTGAAGCACATTTCGGTGACAACTCAAGAAACCAAAACTGAAAGTGACTTATCATAGACTCAGTCCTCAGGGGTAGTGAAAGTTAGAAGATGTAATGCCAGTCCAGACCATTTTATCTGCATATTTTCAAGAATGAGGCAGTCCTCTTATCCTCCTCCTATCTCACTGTGGGGGGAAAGAATGCGAGAGATTCTGAGCCATAGGCTTTAGACACTCAATACGGTTCAAGGATAAACTAATCCAGAGATATGTTTCACTGCAAAGAAGAGCTTTTACAAAGACTCAGTTTTCAGGACAACTGTTCAGCCCCCATATCCCTAACAATGCAGTTGGCATGCTCATTCTTCCTGGGGAGCCCAGAGACCAACTCCTAACTAACTAAAGGATCGTCTGAGTGTGTGTGACTAGGAGCATCGAGCCACTGGCAAAAGAGAATTTAAAGATGAGCTGGTTTGCAATAAGACAATGAGCTCATTTTTAAACACTGAGAATTTGAGGTGCAGATGGATATAGTTGGCAGGCTCTTAGATAAGAGATACTCTGGAAAAGGCATCATGAATTGATAATATCAAACAAACCTGCAGGGAGCCTTGGCATGTGTACATCTCCATTTCAGATCGATTACAGCTGCGTTCAGTCTTGCCTGATTCATCTCCGGAGAAGCAGCCACTTTGAAAAGGGCTTTTGAGTTGGGAGTGGTGGCTCATTTGGTGATGTCACTGACAGATGCATCTTGTGGAGATAAAATTTCCCAAGCTTCTCTTCTCGGCTCTTGCTCACAGAGGTCCTGGTCTGGAATATTCCACATCTGCTCTCACTTTGCCATGGACACCCAGACCCTCTGCTGTGTGGCCCTTTGTGTCCTGGTAGCCAGTGAGTCCTCAGAATATTTAGCATTGTCATGCTGGGCTTCTGTGTTGATGACTCCTTGTATTTTCATTATTTTGTCCTCCCAATTCTTTCTTCTTTTATAGAGCACACAGATGCTGGGGTCATCCAGACACCCAGGCACGAGGTGACAGAGATGGGACAAGCAGTGACTCTGAGATGTGAGCCAATTTCAGGCCACGACACTCTTCTCTGGTATAAACAGACATTGGTGCAGGGGCTGGAATTGCTGACTTACTTCCGCAGCCAGTCTCAAATAGACGATGCAGGGATGCCCAAGGGCCGATTCTCCGCTGAGATGCCTAAGGCGTCATTCTCCACTCTGAAGATCCAGCCCACAGAACCCGGGGACTCGGCCGTGTATCTCTGTGCCAGCAGCTCAGCCACAGTGCTGCAGAACCACCCCCTCCCTGCACAGAAATCCGGTGCTTCCTGTCTCCCTCCAGCTCCCAGCTGTCCTGGGCGAAGTCCTTCCTGTTCCTCCCTCCCCAGGAGAATTAAGTGGTTTGGGGCATGACAAAGACAGAAAGTGATAAGATATCAATGTAGGAAATCTTGTGCAGGAAATGACGTGGGAAATGTGTTTCTCGCCTCTCTCATCAATTATCTACGGGCTCAGAACTCACACGCATAAGATAAACCTGAATCGCCCACACTGTAGATTTCCCCACAGTCCTGCACATGCCATCCCTGCAGGGATGGTGGCAGCTCCTGAAGATGCCATGTCTTCTGGACCACTCTGTCCTCTCCCTTCCCTTCTCACTATAAGCTGTGGACAGAATGCTTCCCCACAAGTTTTCTAGAATGGAAAAGAAAGTTCTTTGCTATGATTGTGGACATTCCTTTATAATGCTGATTTCAACTTAACATTTATGTAGGGACTTTTTCTTACACTCAAAGATCATCTCAAATATGGGTAAAGCAGGAAGTTTAGTACATTAGATGTAAACTGCCACTCCTGGAATCTAGGGATCCACGTGTCTCTGTCCAGCTAAGGAGAGCCTGGTGTGAGCTGAAGACCTGCGTGTGCTCAGGATGGGGGTGTGGCCTCCAGACCTCCTCCTGAACAGTCAATACCTACTGGGTCCCGAACAGACCCACTAGGGCATCTAGAAGCGCACAGGCCTGGCCAGTCTTACTTGGCCCTCTTTTCTTTCTGTCTGTATATCCTTAACACTCACATTTATATTTTTCTCTTTATTTGTACCAGAAATTTATATACAATATCTGCAATCCTGAATGGTTTTAATTCCTTTATTCTATAGTCCTATTTACATACTGATCGCTTTTCATTCCCTACCAAGGTATCATTGGCAACTGGTGCGAAAGTTGCCTGTACTTTGAGTGCCCACGGCAGTTCAGGTTATTGGAGTTCTGCCTATAGCCAAATTCCACTGGATGTTGTCCTATTTTTTGCCATTCAGTGGTCCTGAAACTTCAGTTAGAAATAGTGCAGAATGGAATTCAGTTTCTATTATCTGTGCAAGAGACATAATCTGCATCTCTGCAGACATGATTTTACTATGCTTCTCACGCTCCTGATTCGCCCCTACTGTTTCCAGATCATCTTCCTCCCTCCTTCTTTAAAGCCCAGCTCTTTTACAGAGATGACATGAGAATGTCTCCCTTCATCATCACACTTACTTCTGTACTGTCAGAACTCTCTTCATATTGAAGCCTCTGCCCACTACTAATCTAGCCATCATTTTTTATGACTAATCGTCACATAGACCATTTGCACATTGGTTTGGCTTCTCTGTTTCTTGACCTTCCTATTCCCTGAGAAGATGTTTTTGCCCCCACATTCTTTTCATACTGTCTTCCATGATCGTACACCATGTAAGTCCTTTTGACATTTCTATTTCAATCGTCCTATCCTCCTACCACTACCTTCCTTCTTCCCATCTCACTAACTCCAGGATCATGACTTCTATAATTCTTCTGTCTCTCTGACCCCTCCAGTCCATGTAGTCCACAACTTTTAAACTCTCATGTTTTTAATTCTCACATAGTATAAGCCATACTTCAAGGTTTAAGACTAGAATGTCCATGTGATAGTCTTGAAAGACCTTGTTTAGAGGATAAAAATAAAAGAAGCCACATAGATGGGGAAGATATTTGTAAACCACATATCCAACAAAAGATTAGTATCAAGAATATTCATGCAAGATTCACAGAACTTACCACCCAAACCCATAGACTCACGAGCAGTAATAAATGGTTATTGTTTTAAATGAGTTTTCAAGGAGGCCTGTTATACAGATTACTGTGCAGGTGTTAATTGATATGCCCTGTATTGTAAATATAGATTTTTTTAAAAAAAAAAACTGTTCTAATCATAATCCCTTAGCCCATTACTGATTCCAAGCTTGTCGCTTTTTAGGAATAGCACTGCTTAACTCTGGCATTTTGTTCTATTTTCTATTTTGATTTACACATAAATCTGACCATATATGCTTTCCAACTTCCAGAATATCTTAACATTTCTGATTCCTAAAGAAAACTTTTCTTGTTTTTGGCACTCTTTGTTATTTGTTGCATTTCTTATATGGGGAGGTACTTAGTTTACCATCTTGAATGTATAATTCTTCAAATATTTTCACAATTCCAGTGATTAGACATATATTGTATTAGGAGTTGAAGAGACCATGATCTCTGCAGTTCCGGCTTGAGTACCGAGTCTTATGAACTCTTTCTGGTGTCTCTGAGTCACTTCCAAGTGTGGTCATTGGCTTTTACTGAGGATGATTCACCAACCCTTGGTCATTCTTAGACACATAAATACAAATTCCACAGTGTCCTTTCCCAAAATATCTAATATGATGGTCTAATTGTTTCACATGTAGAATGTACATATCCTTTTAATCCACCCATTACATTATTCTAATTAAGTATTAGTAACAGCCAACAGATTTATTTGGGTTTAGCAACAGACCTATTGGCATCTTCACCCCTCAATTCAAACACAGAATGTCTGTTTTGGACGCTGCAGCTGCAAGCTTCTGGGTTCTCCACCGTATACTGAGCTACACAATGGTAGCTACTCTCATCTGGATATTTTCTGAAATCCTGGATGATTACAACAGCCTCATTTACTGGTAAGAGACTAAAAATTATACATGGTTAAGTTTGACATTGAATCTTCCAGACAGTGGGAAAATGCCTGTTGAAGCAGCCTCATCAGGTGGATTGTCATGGGAGAATTCATATTTCCAAGACTCTTCTTGAAGTCATAGAAAGTGAGCTATCATGGTAACCATGGGCTCCAGGCAGAAATAATTTAGAGCATGTGATAATAAGCATAACTGGCCAGACTTTCTCTGTTGAAGAAAAAGTAATGAGGAGGACTCTCAAGGAGGATGAAATTGGACTGTGTGCACACAAAGATCCAAGATCAATCAACATAATTATTGCAAAAGCTTGGAGGGTAATCAGAAGAACATCTGTGCTTGGAACACTTATTACAGGGAATTTAAATTTGCTAAGGAAATGGATGAGACACTATAGGGGTTTGAAGTGAAGCCTCCTTCTTACCATCAGGACAGGAACAAAGGAAAAATATTTATAACAGAGAGCTCTTACTATGTCTTGGGCATTCCAACTAGATGCGGACAACAGTGAGTGCTCCCATTTTATAAAGGAGGCTAATGAAGCAGAAAGTGTGATGTAAATTTCCCAGAGTGGTACCACTAATAAATGGAGGAAAGAGATTCGAACACAAGAAATTTGGGACTGGATTCCTTTTAATCATTTATAAACTGTTATAAACAAAATTTAAAAATATAGATTCATTATACTGGAGGGAAAAAGATATTTCTTTAGGAAAAATTCTAACTTCTTAGAAGACTTATTAATAGTATACTCATGTAAAAGAAAGAGGAGATTCTCAAGTCCAGGAAAGAGATTTTAAAAGGAAGTGTAAATGCATTCGAGTTCAACTGCTCTTACGGGGACATTGTAAAACAGATTTATTTTAGTCATTACTAGGGCAGGCAAGATTAATTGAGTGCAAAAAAGCCTAAGAGAGGGAAAAATGGCAGATCTCAAAGGGCAGACTAGAATGACTTCTTGTAGGAAGACAGAGTTTGAGGGGGTCTGTTGAGAAATGACTCTCAAAATCACAGCTATATAAAGGGTTATATATAATTTAGACAATTTTGAGAAGAAATGCCTAGAGAGATCAATCGAAAACACTCAACTTTATGTGATCTTCAGTTTATAGCCTGTGGCTTAAAGGAGCCTGTATAATTCATTTTTAAAATTATAACTCTCAGGAAAAGTGTAAGGAGAGGTGGGACGTATTAAAGAGAAAGCAGGAAAAAACAATGAGAACACCTTGTAGGTGGAATCGCTCAACAGAGGAAGTTAAAGATAAGTAATGCTTGTTTTAATCTTGCTTGTTTTAGAAGAGCCAGACATTGTTAATTGCACATCTCTCACTAGGCGAGATCACAGAGATAAAAATCTAGAAGGATATATTAGAAAGACTAACAACTTGAAGCAGAATGCAAACATAAAATTAAAGCTGGTTTTTGGTTATAGCGAATATGGCTAAAACTACTTGTGTTTGAGAAGGAGAAGGACAAATTTAAAAAGGATTTTAAACTTTTAGATATTCAGCTAAATATTTCTTGAACCATTAAGTAATAGTAGAGGGAAATAAAATGACTAAATGCATATTATAAAAATTAAAAACTTATAAAAATTAAACTTATAAAAATTAAAAACTATAATGCAAATAAATACTACTCAGGGCCTAGAACATAACATATTTGAGAAAAGAGAGTGAGTTGATAAAAAAAAAAAAAAAAAGTAATGACTTAAATGGGTCTTCACTTGGCCCTTACAAGGAATTTTATAATTCCTTGTAGTACATATTCAAATCTGGGGCATCTCTGGGTGCTGGCATTTTATTATTGATGGCTCATTATGATGTCATTTAAGCTTATCACTGGACCTCTGTTTTGTCATAATGGGAAATACTGCAGGGCAGGTTGGGGAGGGAAAGGAAAACATAAAGCTAATTCTCAGCTTTCCAGCCAGTGTGGCCTTGGAGTTATTTAGTTACTATACTGCTGTGAACCATTTTGTGTCTTCTAGATTCCGCCTTAATTTCTAGCCTGGGTGCCAAGAGCGCACCCAAAGGAGCTATAGCAGTTGATATTGAAAAAGACGTCTCGAGAAGGTGGGGGCAGAATTGTCCTAACAGATTGCTCATCCCTTGCCGATCGCAGGCATGGTGGCCGAGTCCAAGATGTTAAGAGAACACAGATGTTAAGAATCTTTGAAACAATATTTATTCCCTACTTACCTGTGTGTGGGGGGAGGTCAGGGGGTGATTCTCTGAAAAAATATTTCTGGCCCATCTCCCTTCCCCTCCCTTTTCTGTACGGTAGGAAAGCTGAGTTAATCTGATTAGTGGTTTTGCAAGAAGAAACTGGGCGTGCTCAGTTCGAGTCCTCTATTTTATCTTTGGATCTGCTGGCCTGCAGGGAAGATACTTTCTATTCTCCTGCCTCAGGATTATAGTGAGATGAGCGAGCCGACTCTTCACTCAGCAGGAAAGCCCATCCACTTAGGAAAAGGCAGGTGAAGGGTCTATGCAATCCAGGAGAATGCTGGCTCACCCGCTGAACTGCACGGTGTAGCGCCCTCTTTACCAGCGCCAAAGCCGGCGTTTTGACTTCGCTTTTTCTGATCCCAGTGTTCTGATTCCAGTGTCTGATTCTGTCAAGTGTTTTGAGTCTTAGACCAGAAAGAGTGGTATTTTTTTTGAGGCCCTAGAACACCAACAACTCTAACCCCGTGTGTAACACAGCACGGTTTGCTTCGGGTCTTGATAAAAGGCTCATTTCCAGTGACTCAGCCCCACTGGCCACCAGGAGACACTGTGGCTCCACGACCACCACTGACACTTCAGAACTGCTGAGAGAACTGTCTGGGGATAAGGGAAACGCCCAGGCTTGGTGTCTTAATCATGAACCCTACTTTTAGGGCACTGAGAAAGCATTGAAAAGAGAAGGGAGGACTGGCACAGTGGCTCATGGCTATAATCCTAGCACTCTGGGAGGCCGAGACAGGAGGATCGTTTGAGCCCAGGAGTTCAAGACCAGCCTGAGCAAGAGTGAGACCCCCCCTCTACTAAAAATGGAAAGAAATTAGCTGGACAACTGAAAATACATAGAAAAAATTAGCCGGGCGTGGTGGTGCATGCCTGTAGTCCCAGCTACTCGAGAGGTCAAGGCAGAAGGATTGCTTGAGCCCAGGAGTTTGAGGTTGCTGTGAGCTAGGCTGCTACTGATGTGCTAGTCCCAGCCTCAGAGCATTCTGATGGACCTAGAATCTTCTTGACTCTTCTCCACTGCCTCCTGAACATCAGGGGCAGGGGGCAGGTGGGCTGAGCAGAAGCCTATCGTGCAGAAGCCCATACCCAGAGCTTCTCCGGTGCTTCTCTGAGTCAGGGGCTCCCTCTTTAGTCTCCTTTGTGCACAACTCCCAAGCACACTGGGGTCACAGAGACTCCACCACAGCTAGTTTTGGCAAGAAGACAAATACTGAGGCTTAATAGTGAAGAAAATATCAGGTAGAGATGTATGTACAGAAGATTAAAGTTGATCTGTAACTATGGCAGGAAAATGATACCTGTGAGAATTTCCAAAGAGCCAAAGATTTTGTATCATGTGGCAGGCTGACTAACTCCCCTGCCCAGAAAGACATCCACATCCGAATCCCTGGGCATCTGTGACTATTATTATTTCATGTGGCAAAAGTGTACTTTACAGATATAATTAAGTTAAGGCTCTTGAGATAAGGAGATTATTTTGGATTATTCACATGTGTCCTTCTAAGAGGGAGGCAGGGAGAGATTTAACATAGATGGAGAAAAAATGGCAATGTGACCATGGAGGCAGAGACTGGAGCGATGTGACCACAAGCCAGTGCATGTGGCAGCCACCAGAAACTTAAAGTGACAAGGAATGGATCCTCTCCTAGAGCTCTAGAGGGAGCATGGTCCTGATGACACCTTGATGTCAGCCCAGTGATACTGACTTTGGACTTCTCCAGGACTATGAGAGAATAAATTTCCGCTGTTACAAACCACCAACTTTGCGGTAATGTTTTATGGCATCCAGAGAAAATGAATACACCCAATATGCACATCCTCATATTATCATTTGGAAACCTTGCTCTTATGTTTTCATCTAACACCCATTTCAAACTGCAAAGAAAGGAAATGGTTTTGAGACTCTAAGATCCCTCTGTCTGGGGCACGCCTTCCATGGATTTTCTTTTGAGATTTGGTTCCAGCTTTGCCTCCTCTCCAAAGAGTTTCGGGCATTGATTTAGGTTCTTGGTGCATATCAATAAAAAGAAAAAGAAGACGAAGACTTGTGTCTTCTTGATATTTATATTTTCTTGGGGAAGAAAGAGACAGAACAAACAATAATCATAATGAATAAATAAGGCATGTAGTTTATTAGAAGGCGATACCTGCTATGGATAAAAGAAAAATCAGACGATGGTGAGAGGAATGAGGACTGAGTAAGCACTGAGATTATAATAAGTTGCTCAGAGCAGGGCCCAAGAAGAAAGTGGGATGAAGGAGACAGACATGCAGGTATCTAGGGAAGAGCACTCCAGGCAGAGGGAGGAGCCTGTGCAAAGGCCTAAGGGATATTTCAGGACCAACGAGGAGTCAGTATGGCTGGAAAATCAAGGATGGGAGTGGTAGGAGCTTCCATCAGAGAGGTGATGGGGTAGGGTGGACCATGTAAGACCTTGAAGGCCTTCAGTGCTTTGCTGTCTCATTCCAAATAAAACTGGAAGCTAGTAGATGATTTGGAGTAGATGAGTCATGCGATCCAGCATGTTCTAGAGAGCTGAGTTTGAGAGCTAGTCCAGAAGTAGTTGAAAGCAGGAAGAGCAGTTAAAAATCTATTACAGTAATCCAGGCAAAAGATGATGGCAGTTTGTTCCAGAGTGTTAGCAGTGAAGATGATAAAACGTGGATTGATTCTGGGTGCATTTTGATGATGGAGCTGTTGAATTTCCTAATGCATAGGGTGGACTAGAAGAAGAGGATTCAAACATAACTCTAAGATTTTCAACTGGATCAGCTGGAAGGCTGCTGGGGAGCCGAAGTGAGGATAATGTTTCATGTCTGAGCCACTGAGTTTGAGAGTGGCATGGGCAAAAGCTCTATTGGAATGTGTTTGAGGGATGATGAGAAAAGAGAACTAGGAGATAACAGCCATTGAGCATTAGAAATAGCAAGAATAGCCACAGTAGCCACTCAAAGTTGAAATGCCCCACGCTCTGGAGATGTGATGTGTGAGGGAAGACAGAGCTAGGAGTGGAGTAGGATCCAGACAGTGGGCTCAGCAGCTGCCTGTGGTGACTTTTTCAGGAACACATATACAAAGTTAACACCTATTCAGATGCATAAACAGGCTGATTTTAATTGATGTCAGTTTTTCTCCGTCGCCCTCATAGAGGCAACCTTCTTCGGAGAACCCTCACTAGGTCTTCTATGTTCCCACTTCCCTAGAGGACAGGCTGTGGACATTGGCTAATGCTGATGTCATTGGAGGCCACACCTCTCAGGGCCAAGAGACACAGATTTGCTTTCGCTTCTATTCATGCTTACGAGCTCCCTCCTCTGCAAAAGTGCACGCCTTTATCGGGATCCTGCCATGGTTTCCAGACTTCTCTGCTTAGTGTCCCTTTGTCTCCTGGGACCAGGTAAGTCCTAAGAAATTTGAATATCTCTGCATTACCCTTTCCCAGTCCATTCTTGTCATCTAGTCTCTGTTTTTTGTCTCCTCCGCCAGAGCACATAGCAGCTGGAGTCATTCAGTCCCCAAGCAGCGAGGTCGTGGGAAAGGACCAGGCTGTGACTCTGAGATGTGACCCAATTTCTGGACATGAGTCTCTTTTTTGGTACCGACGCACTGTGGGGAAAGAAATGGAATTTTTGATATACTTTCTAAAAGATGATATACAGGATGAGTCAGGGATGCCCAAAGATCGATTCTCAGCTAAAAGGACTGAAGGGACATCTTCCACTCTGAAGATCCAGCCTGCAAAACTGGAGGATTCTGGAGTCTATTTCTGCGCTAGCAGCCTATACACAGTGCTTCAGAAACGGGCCCTTGCTGTGCAAAACCATCGCCTTCTCTCCTCTCCTCTCAACCCACAGCAGCTCTGAACAGAAGCCTTTTCTGGTGTTTCCTCCCACGATGAAAGGAAAACAGAAAGAGCCAGAATTAACGAGGCAGGTGGATTGCTCGAGGTCAGGAGTTTGAAACCAGCCTGAGCAAGAGCGAGACCCCGTCTATACTATAAATAGAAAGAAATTAATTGGCCAACTAACATATATATAGAAAAAATTAGCCAGGCATGGTGGCACATGCCTGTAGTCCCAGCTACTCGGGAGGCTGAGGCAGCAGGATTGCTTGAGCCCAGGAGTTTGAGGTTGCTGTGAGCTAGGCTGACGCCAGGGCACTCACTCTAGCCTGGGCAACAAAGTGACACTCTGTCTCTCAAAAAAAAAAAGAAATACAAGAGTGTTTCAAAAATATTTTGGATGGGGATATTTGTGATTTGGTAGATTTCTGGGGTTCCTTACACAGAACTCAATCTACACATTTCTTTTGAAGCGTATGTTACTCTAATCTAAAGGTACAACAGGCTTCTTGGCTACCTTGCTGCTTTGAAAGGTTTGTGACTCTGATAGTGAAGCCACATCTCTTCTTATAGGAAGATAAACAAGTCTTCCTGGTAGAAATAAAAGTGCATTTACTGCTGGTTTGTAGGATGCACAGTGATGATACTAGTGGTAGTGATGATGGTGGGTATAAGTTTAGGTTATAGTTGCCTAGCATACATAAATTCCCAAACACTTTAAAAAGGTCTCATTTGGAATGGAATAGCCAGGTTCATTATCAGAGGTTAAAGCTAATTTTCTGGACCTACATAGGATCTGAGTTTTTCACGTACAAAACACAGTTAGCATTATGAATAGACGTGTGTCAGCCAATCCAGAATGTTTTTGAGGTCACTTCCAGCAGGTGCAATAGGATTATTAACTCTCACCAATGCATACAGTACCTTCTACCTGATTCATCAGTTCTCTTTTAACGTCTGGATTCTGATATTCTTCTCTTGTTTTGGTCAAGCTTTTGTATGCAATCCTCAAATACATATTTATAATAATTTTTCATTTTCCCTAGTCTGATTGTTCTTTAGCATCTCAAATCAGCATTGAATTCACACCCTAATATTGATTAGGCAAATGGACAGTGGGAAGAGATTACAAGTGGGCTTGGATTTTAATTTTTTCAAACCTTTCAAAATCCATTTTCTTCTTCTAATTGTCAAGGTCAAATTTTTAGGCAATCAATCTTTCCACTCTATGTGGAAATATGGTATGAATAGGTATATTCAGTTTCTGTCATAGACACCACAAACATATCCTGCCTGTAACTTGGTCCATCATCTTCTTAGTATAACAAGCACAAGCAGAAATGATTTCTACAACAGAGTCACATATTTTTCCAGCTAAGGAACTTACAGTTAATGCCTTTTCTTTTATTTTGTTAAATAATCCGAGGCCATAATACATAGCCAAATTTTTTATTTATTCTTCCACTCCTTAATCTTTCTATTTAAAAATAGAAGCTACTAGGCAAACCAAGCTCTCAGTGTGTGCATTGCCTGGACTCTGAAATATATCAAGTGAAAGTTTAATTCAGTGCTTTGACATTGCATACTATACGAACCTAACGTACTGTCCTACAATAGACAGACATTTGTTTCCTTTATAGTTCTGCTAGCTCAAGTGGTATCTTTAAATCTGTATCATTTTTCTAATATTGTTTATTTCAATTTTCTAGCTTTCTTGAGGTATAAATGACAGATAAAAATTATATATATATTTAAGACATACGAGGTGATGTTTTGATATATGTGCACATTGTGAAATGATTCCCACGCTCAAGTTAATTAACATATCTGTCACCTCACATGGTTACCTTTGTGCATGTGTGTGTTTTGAGAACACTGGTGATCTCTCTTAGCAAATTTCAAGCATACTACATATTATCATCAACTATAGTAACCAGGCTATACATTAGATCTCCAGAACTTTCAAGCCCACTCCAAACAACAATGTTCATTCTAATTAAGCCTCAAATATGTCTTGGTGTTGCAAACAATAGCTATTTTTAGACTAGCTATAAATAATGAACAATCCTAGCATGAAAGATAGGAGGGATAAATGGAGATATGGGCTTTCAGGCCTATGCAGTTTCCAGGAAGTGATAAGAGCTGCAATTTAAATTATATGCATTAGTAAACACATGAATAAGTCAAGGATGGCAACGATGGTAAACAGCTGGTATCACAAACGCAGAATGTCTAACGCTAAGCAGGCTGGATCTCCGCACACAGCACACCTCTCTGTGGGGTGATACGAGGACATGGGACCTGGGTCTTCTCTCCTCTTGCTGCCCTTGGCCTTTATGTTTTCCCTTTCTTCAATAATTTCCCTCCCTTAATCATCACCCTGTGATAGCAAATGCATCCGAAACCTGGACATGTGACAGGTGGCAAATGCGAAGGAACACCCTAGGCAGGACACCACATGATACCACATCCAGAATGCATTGTAAGAATTAACTACATATGTCTCACAGGATTTCTAAGGGAGTATGTCTGTGTGGTTTGAAGTGCCTATAACCAGGAATATAGAACATATGACGAGATCAGACAGAGTGGAAAGCCATTGGATGCTTCATCTTCCCGTCACTCTCATTGTCCTGCAGTGGGGGCTGGCTGTGGACTCGGCGGGATGGCACGGGGACAGTGAGTGAGTGTGCCATGTGCTAAGCGGGCTGCACGGAGGAGCCAGATTTGCCCTGTGTTTGTGGACAGAGCTTACCAACCGCTGTGCCCCAAAGGCCCACTGGGACTCTCATACAATGACCCCTCATCCACGAGGACAGCCAGGCAAGACCCCAGGCCACAAAAACCTTGAAAACAACCACTTCCCGCTTCGAATAGCCCCGCTGTTTGCCATAATGTGCTGCTTTCAAATAATATTTTCTCCCCCTGTCATGATATGGTCCCAAATTTTCAGGTTTATTAAAATTATCAGCCTTATCCAAACTGATATTTTAAAAGAAATTACATATATCAATGTGAGGACTGATACCTTTATAATAGTGAGTCTTCTATCAGTTCCTAGACCACTAAAACATCATGGATTGCTCCCATATACTTGAAATGGATAATCCTTATTCTCCTCCCAGTTAGGCCAGTGAAATGTGCAGATTAATGGCAGCTATTCCATAAAGCTTCTAATAGTCAACTTCCAATTGTCTCCTTTAGGACAAGGAAGAAGTGATATCCTTAGGAAGGCCACAATGTAGTCAATTTTATCTGAACCAACTGTACATTTTATCACTTCTCACAACATGCTCTTAACATCCTGCTCTGCATGTATTTCTCCAACTCCCGCAAGAATCCTCTTTGCCCAGTGCTTCTTAAACGTTACTGTTCATGTAAATTATGATCTTGTTAAAATGCAGGTCCTGATCCAATCAGTCTCGGGTAGAACCTGAGATTCTCTACCTTTTGGAAAGAGTCCAGGTGATGGCAAAGCTGCTGGTCCATGGACCACACTGAGTAACTCTAGATAACACCTGCAATAGCTAAGAGCATAAGGCCCCTCTTCAGGTATCACTTTGCATAGTCCCTGGAACAGCTTGGATACACAGCCTATTTACCACATATATCTTTGTACTCTGGATTTTATGTGATCAGTTTTCCCAAATCTAGGTACCAGTAGTTTTTAAACTATTGTCATGGTGTAAACAGAAATTCATTTTCTATAGTAAATACCCTAAATACCTCATCACATTCTAAAACTTTCTTCTAGTTGTCTGAGAAAGGTACAACTGCAAGAATACAAGTTTGTACAATAGGGTCACAGAATGGCCATGTATTTCTCTGTTTCTATTAATAGCAAAGCCATCTCTGACTGAAGGCGTTCATTTAAGTTGGCAGACACTAAGTGGTTAAAAAAATACAACTATTCAATCAAATATCTATTCCTATGTCTCCCACCTTATGAAACTCTAAAATGCCAGCTGCAACAACCCAAAACACATTATTTTAGTTGCACACAGTGTGTAGATCTAAAAATATTTGGCTTGACCATCTCTTAATGTTCCTTAACACCTCAAACCATGTACTGAAGTTTTTACACTCAAATGGAAGTCATCTTTGCTTACCATTTATTTCGTTATTTATAATCTCCAGTTCCACAAATTCTCTACATATTTGTTTATTTCAACCTCATTTTTAATATCAAGTTTTTAGCCCATCAATCCTTAAACAAAAGTAAGGATTGATATTGAAAGAAGAGGTTTGTACAAAGACCTTATTGTAGGATATATAGAAGAGTGGGAGAGCAAATGAATTTGTCTTATTAGCTACATTAACATCCTCAAGGTTTTCTCAAACTCTGGAAAAACAGAGTTTTACTTTACACCAGTAAAGTTTTACTTTACATCAGTAGAGTTTTACTTTACACTTTACATCTAACTTATTAAATTGTCAGATTTTAGATGTACTACAGACCACCCCCAAGAAGAAAATCTTTTAGAAAGAATCCAGAAGAAAATTTATAATATATGGGGAAAATAAACCCATGTTGTAGAAAACTACAAATACAATTACCAGCCATAAATATCCTGGGGTATTTAGAGTCATATTCTGATCTGTTTCCTCAAATATACAATAAGTATCCATTGACTCGGATATAAAGAAATCTAGAGGGACTAGAAGACTTAACCACTGCAGCCCAGGTGTATGGTGGCCTGAATGGTACAGATCTGGATGTGCCGACTGAGGTTTTGCATCACATTCTATTGCATGATTTCTTTGACCCGGTATGGGAAGGCTGCTTCTAGATCTCTAGATCATTTTCTGCTCACCGCAAGAAGCCAAAAGTTATACAGAATTTCCTTGAAACTCTCATAAAAGTGGATATATAGGAATTTCCAGGCTTGATTTCTGTGTTTAGGTAGGAATAGTTTGCAGGCAACAGTCATGCTTCTGTGATGCGAGTAGCAAAATGCAAAGGCACTATCTCAACAAGTTTGCAAGTGAGACTTTAGCAAAAGACATTCATGTGTGGAGGAGCCTCTGAACTGCCTTTTAGGATGTGAGAAAGGGGAGTAAAGTGAAGAGGCCTGGATGAACATGGGACAGAGATAGGGACAGAGGCAAATAAGAGAACACTTGTCTCAAAGAAGTAGCATATGATATAGAGAATGAACATCTGCTTTGTAACTGATCCAGCCAAGCCCAGACTCCCTGCCCAGTAGGAAGCTAGGTATAATACTGCACTGAAGAGTGACTCTGGCCTTGCTGAGGTCAACAGCAACACTCCTCACAGGCGGATCTGCCTATCAGAGACCAGGGCTCTGACCTCCCACCTCTCAACCCAGGAATCAGAGCCTGGAACAGACAGATGACCCATTCCCGTTCTGACCCTGCCATGGGCCCTGGGCTTCTCCACTGTGTGGCTCTTTGTCTCCTTGGAGCAGGTGAGACCTGGGCAGAAAGGAAACCTCTAACTAGGGCTATCTTGTCTTCAGTTCTGCGCCGTTCATTCATGGCAGTAACATCAGTATTCTCATCAACTCTGATACATTTTCCTTCTTTCTCTACAGGTCATGTAGGTGCTATGGTCATGCAGAACCCAAGATACCAGGTTACCAGGGTGGGAAAAACAGTGACTCTGAGCTGTTCTCAGAACATGAACCACGATACCATGTACTGGTACCAACAGAAGCTGAGCCAGGCACCGAAGCTGCTCTTCTACTACTATGACACAGAATTTAACAAGGAAACAGATACTCCAGATAACTTCCAACCCAGCCGGCCTAATACTTCTTTCAGCTCTGTTGACATCCGCTCACCAGGCTTGGGGGACTCCGCCGTGTACCTGTGCGCCAGCAGCAGAGACACAGAGCTGCGGTGTCCCCTGCCCTCTGTTCATAAACCTCTTTGTCTCCCAGATCCAAGCGCTTTCTCTAGGACCCTCCCCCTCCCCACTTCTTACAACAATAGGAAGTGGGTTTGTGGCTGTCATTATCTCCTTTGTAGACAGAAGTTGAGCACAAACCAACAAAAGCCATTGACAGTTATGCCAAGAGTGAAAAAGTTTGTTATACTTGCCTGTCATTCAGTTTGTGGTATTTTCCCAGGATCGCCTCAAGAACCCATCGTGTCCTATTCAGTGGATAAATGGAAACATTTTCTTTCTTTCTTTTTTTTGATTATTTTAATCTAAGTTGAAATACAAGAGGTGTCATGCTAAGGATCATGGAGACCCTATATAATACAAACTCAGGTTTCTGGCATTTACTACTGGCATATACTACATCTGGTATTTACTACTCCAGGAGAACTCACATGCTTTCATCCCAGACCGGGAGCAACAACCTCATTAATGGAGAACAGAAGTATCAATGCTTCAGATATTAATAAAAATATCTCAGGGGAAAAACCACCCTTGAGAATTAAAAAAAAAAAAAGACCACACAATAGTCTGCTCACATCTGGAATTGAAGGTGCTATTGTCATAGCCAAATGAAAACAATAAAGAGATAAATAAATGATATTGAAAAGAGAACGTGTTTGGGGATGAGGACCATGGAGCCATCTGTAGAGAAAAGAGTAATGGTGCCACTGACAGCCCCGGGGAGGCCATGAGGAAGGTCCGAGCCCCTGCTTCCCTTGGCCACGCTACACTAAGTGCTGAGCAAGAGACGCTGCAACCCCATAAACTGTCACACGGGCGTATATACATTTATATACCGTCTGATAATTAAAATCCCTGGCTAAGAATGGTGCTCTGAAGTAAAGCAGAAAATATGGGCTCATAAAGTTATTTAACAATGTAAAATTTTGCATGATTACATAAAGATAGTCTAGGAAAAATATGATAAGGTCTATTATAAAAGAGCTCTTGCAAATTGTTTGCTTTAATGATATTAATGATAATAATAACAGCTAACCTTTACTGATTACGTATTACACACTAAACATTATGTTTTCTTTCCATGTATCTCTATCTCACGTAAGTTTCACACCCCCCTCAGGAGGTAAGCCCTATTGTAATCTCATCAATTTTACAGGTGAGGAAACTGAGACACAGATGAGTTAAGTAACTTGCTTTTGTAAAGGAAACACCTTTTTTGGTTTTTTTTTTTTTTTTGGAAGTGGATCCAGCCAGGATTTATGTACAGATAATTTCCTTCTGGAGTCCATTCCTTACTCCGGAGACGATGCAGATTCTAAGCCAGATGTTTGTGGTTGGGGAGGTAAATGGTTGTAAACTGGAAGATTTCTCATCTCGCGCCAGCACTGCCCCCACCTTCCTCTGGCTCTTTATGACTATTGTCAGTGGTCGCTGGTCAGCACTCGGTTCCACCGAGGACTCAAACAGAGTGAAGAGGGCCTATGAGATACATTTGGGGGGATGAGAGCAGAGAAACGCTGGGCTTAAATCCACCTGCTGGATGCTGGGAAGATGAATGTGTCTCATCCTTAGAAGATGAGAAATTAAGCCTCAACTCTTTAATGCATACAGAAGCTCAGGTGTTTTCCCCAAACAGTGAAGTCTGAACCATGGTTATGTGCAGTGTAGGGCACATAGGATGACGGAACATGGATTAAGAAGTGACAGAATGCTTGCGGGTCAGGCGCAGATAGAAAAGCATCTGCCTCTGAGAGTGGTGAGAGAAAGTGTAGAGATTCTTCTGCCCAGGCTAGCCTAACCTGCAGCCTAGAGGCTGGGAGGTATGTGGAGAAGGCGAGAGTAAGCTGGAATCTGGCTGTGCTAAAGGAGAACATGTGGAGTCCAAGATTGGGTATATGTGGTGGCATCACAGATGAACTCAACCCCACACCTACCCAAATGGTGCAGAAGAGACCTATAGGTCCAGCTCTCTCGCCACAGAGTCTAGAATCCTAGACTTGGAGAGACTGGCTTAGATTTTCATGGGTGCCTGGCCCCTCTCCTGTATTAACCACACTACTTAGAACAATAATATTTAGAGCTGACTGACTGGCTGATTGGTTGATATGGCCTGTAGGAAGCCCATCTATGTGGAGGAAGTTTACACTCAATAAAAATAAACTGATTTCTCCCTTTATACCTTCCTTCCTTTTCCCCTTCCTCTCTCCCTCCCTCCCTTCCTTACTTGTTAAGAATAGGTGATGAAATACAAACAGTCACCTGTATGATCTCTGAAGTATGTTATTAGCGCTGACACTCATGAGTTTACCCACTAAAATCAACCATGCTGTATTTTATCTGGGAGTCCGGGCCTCCTCCTTAATCCTAAGAAGTTGCCAATTTCTTGCCAAGTAAATAAGCCCAGTGTATGAGAAAGCCATTAGTAATAGGGACAAAATAGAAAGAGCACACGTCATTTGGAGGCAGAGCCAGGAACCATCAAAGCTTGAGGACCCAGCTGGCGCAATCCTGCCTAGGGCACCAAGCTCCTCAGCCATGAAGCTCTTACCCCTGGGGGCAGGTGGAGCCCTGGGCATAGACAGTCTGTCCTCCAGGCATTCACACTGCGGGTGGTCCAGCATTAATCCCCATTTTTCTCTCTAACTTCTGCTCCTATGCTCTAGTCCCACAGGCTCCATGGAAATCCTGATCACAACAACAGAAAAGGTGGTGAGTGATGAAGTGAACAGTGATGAAGCAAAACCAGCCTAAGGACTTAGACTGAAACTGATGTCCATTACACCTTGCATTCAACAAATGTCTATTTAGGAAATTGTTCTAGATTCTGGGGATAAGGGAAGAAACAGCCCAGATAAGTTTGTTTAAAACTCATGGAAGTTATAAACAAAGGGGTTGTCCATGGCAAGAACAACACCACAGTGGACAAGAAGGAGCGTGTCACCCTGACAGTGGCCCATGCAAACCCAGTCTGACAGACATCTGTGATCCTCCAGACTTGTGATGAACCCTACAGCTGTCTAGCTCTTTGCAGTTTAAGCGCGAGCCTAGATCACACATAACCCCACTTTCATGAGTCTTTGCCCTAGAGAAGAAAGAGAAGAAACTGCCCTCAGAGGAATGTTGCTGCAGTCTCATAGTTTTCGTACCAAGTCGCAAAATTAGAACTGCTAAAACTTTGTACCAGATTTTAAAACAAATGAATTCTCTGGGTTATGCATTATTCACAATGTATTTGACTATTTACTCTGGTAGAAATCTTTCTATGAACCATTTAATTGGCATATAAATAGGTCTCCTATTAAAAGTTACATGCAGAGATGCATCTAACATCTTTCAGAGATGTTTTGAAATTATTAGTGTTTATTCTACATTTTTAATATTAATAAAGAATATCAAGTACCACAATTTGTTCAGAACAAAAGAGATTTCTGAAATCTTCTAGAACAGATTTCCAAAATCCAATATGTATCTTATGTCTTTTATTAGATAGAAATGCTTATGATGAATGAATGAATAAACAGCTGTGTGCGTGCGTAAGTTTCATCAGTACAAGAAGGAACCGACATCTGGCAGTTATGGCACGTCTAATTCAGAGGATGAAAATGAATGTGTCTTCATTTCAATTTTGAAAAACACACCGATAATTGTACTATGCAATAGTTTAATACATCACCACATATAGTGATCAACACCACTAGATGCTTCCAACTCTTTAATCCACAGGCTAAGAAGTACTAACCCCAAATAAGATTTGAGTAATTTCCAGTGAAAATCAGAGAAGGCACAAATTGTCACCTGGGCGTCCCGCCATCTAACTGCAATGTTCTGCCTTTCTCCTTCTATGGTGCACCACACATCTGCACTCCTTTTCTCACTATGATTAAGGGTTTTGTGTCTTTTTATTCACCTTTCAAGACCTTAAACTTTTCTTTCGTAAAATAAAGGTTGGGGCTAGATATCTCTGGGGCTTCTCACTTTTTATGGTTCCATGAGACAATCTGGAAAATTGATGCATCTGGAGAGACATGGCCAAACGACTCAACCAGGGGGCAGACTGGAGCTTCTCTAGGATTTTGTCAAAACACTGCCACCTGCTAGACAGAGGGAGGGGAGACATGGAGAGCACAGGCTCATCTCATTCCAGGCTCGGATAAAATTTGAGACTCAGGACTGAAGACGCATATGTCTCTGCTGCTCCTGCTGCCCTGTCCCCGCCTATACTCGGAGAGCTGTGCAAGGTGCGATGAGGGAAAAGGGATGGACGACGGGGCGCGGCTGCTGTGGCTAAGCAGAGTGGTGGAGGATCTTCTTGTTATCCAGGGGCTATGAAACTCCGTAAAAGTGCAAGGACACATTTAGAGAAAGAGGTAAATTGAAATCTTAGGAGAATATGGTAGAAAGAACTGGAAAACAAACACAATTTGGAGAGAGTAGGAGAGCAGGAGTGAGCAGTTTATTTCATTTTAATTTATTGTGGTAAGAACATTCAACATGATAGCTAACCAATTTTAAGTGTAATGTGATATATATATATATATATAATTCTAAGAATGGGATATAAAATACACACACATACAAACACACAATGGAATATTATTCAGCCTTCAAAAAGAAGAAAATTCTGAAATCTGTGACAACATGGATGAACCCTGAGGACATTATGCTAAGTGAAATAAGCCAGGTATATAAGGACAGATGCTATTATATATCATTCCACTGATATGCAATGAGGGGTTTCTGCCTGCCCCAATCTTCCTCATCCCACCGGCCGCTCTAATCTCTCTCATTTGTGTTTGGGCTTTCATTTCCCAACAGCAAGACAAGGACGTCTTGTAAGAGTAGAGCCATTGTCAAGATCCAGTGCCATCAGATGGATTTACAGGAACCTGCTATTTTCTGGTCCTGTAGCCACCTCTGCAGAGCTTGACACTGGCTGTGACCTCCACCCAGCACCCCAAACCCACCTGAGCAACGTGCATTATTTCAGGTCTTCCAAGAGGTATATGCCAAGTCTGGGCTAGTCATGCAAGGGATTTATTAGAAAAATGCCTGTGAGAGACGATGGAGAGGAAGCTGGAGGAGGCAGGGAGAGCCATGGGACCATCATGTGGGCCTGACCCTATAAGGAGGAAGGGAAGGAGGGAAGGGGGAAGAAAGGAAGAAGAAAGGAAACAAAGTAGGTCTTAGCCTGTGGTGCAATTCTAAGACAATTCAGCAAGGCTGGCACACCCCTTAAGTCAAGGTAGAGCTATGAAGCCATCTGTTCTCATGGCCTGCCTCTCCCGTGCACAGAACCTCTGCACCGCTGTTCAGGCTGGGGCAGGACAGTGGCCTGCTTCTTGTGGGACGATACCCCTGCTCATGAGTGGGACCTGGGTGGTATCCCCTGGACTTCTTGACTTGCCCCTCTCAGCATGGAGCCTCCACCCTGCTAGCAAGAGAACGAGGAAGAACAGGCCAGTGTTCTTGGCCTGCTAAGCCTGGAATAGAGAATCCGCCCTGTGAGCAGGTGCTGGATGGAGGAAGGGCACTCTCAGCAGGAATAGAGCTCCCATATCACAGAGCTGCAGGCTGACACCTGCTGGCAGCCTGCCTATCTTGGGGAGAAAGTGCAGCCCTTGGCTGGGAGCTGGGGGAGAAGGGTCCCCGTGCTCTCACCACACCCACCTGCAAGAGAGCTTCTGCCCCTACTGAGTTCTCATCTGGATTTAGCAGATGTGTTTTGAATAAATCTATCTCCACTTGCTGTACGTCCTTAGGACAATTTTCAGAGACCTCAAATGGTTGTTTGTAAATTTTCAGCAGTTACGTCTCTTCTCTGGGGAGAGGGTGTTCAAAGCCCCACACGCTGCCACTTTGGAAATACTCCCGCACCCCTAAAGCTGTTTATAGGAACGGGTGGGTGCCCAGCCTGTGGGCCGTGGTTTGCCAGCTCCTGGTCTGGCCTAATTTTGAGCCTCTATTGGAGTCCGGCCACTCTGCAGATGCTGGAGAATCTTCCTGGGGTTTCTCTCGAACGCCTTGTTACACTGCATCCTACACAGGCACAGATCTCTGTTGGGCCAAAAATGGAAGGTGATGCCTACAAAGACATCTGCAGTTCTTTGCGAAGCTTCCTCCTCTCTGGTAGCTTTCCTCACAAATTCTAGCTGCCTCGGCCCCTCTAATCTTGTAGTCCCATCTCATCAACTCAGAATTTTCCATCCCTGTTTTCCCTTCTCCCTGCATGTAGAAATTGCCTCATTTTTTTTTCTTGCTTTAGCAAAATCAGAGTCCTGTGCTGCCTCTTTTGCGATGGTTGAATATAGTTGTTCCGTATGCTCGCTGTCTATGTGTGTTACTTGTACTGAGCAGGACACCAAAGACTATTGGATTCTACTACGTGATACGTCACAGAGAAGCTGCTGATAGAGGGAGGGAAGCCTCAGAGGAAGCCACCTGCCTCCGTGCTTTCCTTAGCTCTGCCATGTGCCCGGTGTTCACCTGCTTCCTGGTCCTTTGTCTCCTGGTCGCAGGTAAGTGTCCTGTTCTGACATTGTCGGGCCCCTGCCTAAGGCTTCCATCCATGTCATCAACCTCCCCCCCCCCCACAGGCTCAGTCTGCAACTTCTGTCCACTTTTGTTACAGGTTCTGCTGGTGAAGACGTCACCCAGACTCCAGGACATCTGCTCAAAGGAAAGGGACAGAAAGTGACAATGTATTGTGCCCCAGTGAAAGGACATCGTTATGTTCACTGGTATCAACAGATCCTGGAAAAACAGTTCAAATTCTTGTTTTCCTTCCAGGATAGAAAGGTCTTTGAAGAAACAGAGATGCTTAAGCAGAGGTTTTCAGCTGAATGCCCCCAAAACTCAGCCTGTAGCCTGGAGATCCAGACTGCAGAGCCGCAGGATTCAGCTGTGTATCTTTGTGCCAGCAGTGAAGCCACAGTGTGAAACATTAGCTAATCTTAGTGCACAAACTCGTCACGGACCCAGCTCAGGAAGCAGCGGGCATAGTAGGTTGGAAGGAAATAGCAGAAGCTAAATAGAGCAAGCCTAAGCCAAAGAGTAATTTAGTGGTTACATCTGCTCTTGTATATGCTGAACCCAGTTGTCTTACTCCCAGAAGTCCAAATTTACTTCTTTTCTTAGGGAAAATTTCATTCTGACTCCTTGAACCCGAAGCTCTGAGTTTCTGGTCTGTCCAATGTAATATCTGCTCATTTCAAGTTCCTTAGTGTTCTGTCCTGGGTCCCCCAAGCCCAGTGCTGCTGGTGGTGGCCTACACCTTTGCTTTGACTCAGGGCAACTGTCCCTCTGGGTGCCATGTTTAGTTTCCCTTGGAATATTCCCATTCTCACAAAACTATCCGTTCTAAAGATTAAAATTGCATTATTACTAGACCAAAAGACTCATTTTCATTTCTTTGCCTGCTCAGCATATTTGGACAATTTGACAATACTGGCCATGCCCTAAGTCCTAAAAATACATTTTCCTTCAACTTCATTCACATCATTTTGAATCGGGTTACTTATTTCCTGTCTGTTCTTTTTGTTTTTAATGCAGTTTCCAGAACTGAAATCTATCCATTTAATATTCCCTTTCCCAGGAAAATTCTTCTTATTCTATTTAAATTTTAAGATTCTTTCGTAATGGGGAAGTGGTCTTACTTTTTTGGTAGTTTAGCCTTTTAAAAATCTCTACACAAAAAAATTTAAGTGTGTTCTGAGACAACTTGTTTTGGTATCACCTGAGATAGAAACAGGTATATTCTAGGACAGGGTCAGGATTTCAGAGTCAGAATTTCTGGAGGTGGGCTTAAGGAATACATATCATTTTACCAAACCCCTGGTGATTTCTATTCATGGTAAAGTTAGAAAACTTCTGCCAAGAGGGGTTTGTAAGATTAACAAAGTAGCAACTGTTCTGTAGTGCTCTACTGTTTTGTTCTTCCTGTTTCTTTTTGTTCTTACTCTCTTCTTTCTTCCTTTTCCATTTCATTTTATGTTTTCCTTAATCTTCAACTTTTCTAAGCACCTGAAAGTGGGAATGAAACCTAATTTACATCATCCATGTAACAAAATAAAGATGAGGCCAAACCCTTGAACCAAGGATACCCCTTCTCCTACAGAAGTTGCCCTGGGGCTGTGAGTGTTACCAGGGACTGTGATGTCACAGCCAGATCCTACCTGTGGGGCCAAAGGAACCCAGAACTTCCATTCACCTTTGCTACTGCATGTCAGAAACCATTTCTGGGAGAGCCTCATGATGCCTGATCTTGCCATGGACAGCAGGCTCCTCTGCTGGGTGGCCCTGTGTCTCCGGGGCTGGGTGAGTTCAGGAGTGCATGAGTATTTGTGTAGAAGATGCTTTCCGGGGGCTTCCCTTCACTCTCTATGGCTTCCGTCTCCTCCCATGGGACACACAGAGCCTGGAGTCAGCCAGACCCCCAGCCACCAGGTCACAGAGATGGGACAGGGGGTGATTCTGAGGTGCAATCCAATTTCTGGTCATATGTTTCTTTACTGGTATCGACAGAATCTCAGGCAAGAAATAGAGTTTCTGCTTTCCTTCTGATACCAATACATTGCAGCTGAGTCGGCGATGCCCAAGGAACGATTCTCAGCAGAAAGACCTTACGGAATGTCCTCCGCGCTGAAGGTCTGCCCTGCAGAGCTGGGGGACTCTGTGGTGTATCCGTGTGCCAGTGGCAGTGGCACGGCACACTGAGCCCGGTCCCTCCAGTGTGCAAACCCTCTGCCTTCCCTCCCCCTCCTTAATTCTAGGAAGACATTTGAAAAGACCCCTTCCTCACCTTCCTGTTGCAGCAGGAAAGAGTGGGTTGAGTGCTGTGGTTCCAATTGCTACCAAGAGAGAGAAAGGCCATGAATTCTCTCTTAAATTATTATGATGAGCATGCTTTGGGACAGGGACTCCTGCAACTACCAAAACACACACAGAATTAGGCATTCTGTGCATTCCATGGTTAGACAGAAAGGCCTCTAAACCAATTTTTTTTAAGCACAGAGACAGATATTTGAGGTTGATGTTATCTTACCAAAACACTTAAATGGTCCTACTGATTTTATCTCAAACGTAGGTTCCCTGCAAGCTCTTCCCCCATCAACTACTTGCAGAGGCGGTGACTTCTTCATGTGGAACAACAGCACGTCGCCCACTGCGGGTTTGCTTCAGTCCTTTCACCACAGTCTGCCTCCTCAACAAGACTGACAGTCCCAAAAGGGCAGGGACAAAGTGAGAACAGCGGTGTGGGGGCAGCAAATGCAACCCGCTTAGGGGAAGGATGCCAGAGGAACGCTGATTCAAATCCCCAATCAGGGGCTGTTCCAGAAAATTCAATTCCCTGTACAGCTATCCGGGGGAGCGTGACATTTTACTTTGTCATTTTAAACACTCAACCGTTCCCTTCTCCCACCTGCAGATCCACAGACGCTGGGACTGGAGTCAGGAAACCTACTTTCTAATCCTAACTCTGGCTCTTTTGTTTTTCCTTCAGCTGTGGAATCTTGGCAAGCCAAGTGCCCTTACCTCTCTGGGACTCAGTGTCCTCCTCTTAAAAGTTGGAAACTGGCACTTTTTGATCTAAGCTCTCATATGACTAAGATTATGTGACTCAGGATATATATGTGTGTGTGTGTGTGTGTGTGTATATATATATATGAATGGAATCTTCATTTTTCCCACACATGTGACAACCACCAGGGTTGCTGTCGAAGACATATCACTACCACCTGGAAAAGTATGAACATAATTAAATTAATTATGCAGATAACAGACCTAGAGACGACCTGTTCGGAAGAGACCCTGTAGATCCTCCCTAACCGCAACATCAAGGCTAATTTGAAATGTGGTTATGTCAAAGAAAATAGTATATATTTCCTGCAATCTCCTCCACCGCTGCCAGATGGCAGTAAAGGAGCATGTCAGAGCCAGCGTGGTAGCTTACTCCCCAGCCACTCCAGCTGCTCAGAAGACTGAGCCAGGAGAATGACTTGAGCTATGATTGTGACACTGTACTCCAGCCTGGGCTACACAGCAAGACTCTTGTCTCTTTAAGAAAAAAAAAAAAAAGCATGTCATAAAGTCAGCTGTGTAGGGTGATCAGATGTCCTGGTCTGTCATGCGGTTCTGGTTTAGGCTTATTGTCCTGACATAATTATTAATAGCAACCTTTTTCACGAACCAAAATGTCTCGGTTTGGACATCAAACTATAGGGTCATTGTTGACCATGACATAAATCATAGCATCTCTGTCAAAAGTAAATTGCAGTATCTTTATTTCTTTCTCTCAGCTTAATGAACTAGATTTTTTAAATTATAGAACAAATAACCATGAAGCTAATACCATTGGTCTGCTTTTGTCATTTCGCTATTTAAATACATTCTGGATGACTAATATCCATTAGATAGATAGATATGCCCCACAGTTTTTAATCCATTTACCCACCAACAGATTCTTAATTGTTTCCATATTATGGCTATTGTGAATAATGCTGTAATGGACATGGGAATGCAGATATCTTTATAAGGTGTTGACTTCATTTTATATATATATATATATATATTATATACCCAGAAGAGGGTTTGCTGGGTCATATGGTAGTTCTATTTTTAATTTCTTTAGGAACTTCCATACTGTTTACCATATGGCTACACCAGTCTAAATTCCCACCAGTAGTGTACAAAGTTTCCCTTTTCTCCATACCTTTATCAACACTTTTTATCTCTTTGTCTTTTTGATAACAACCATCCTAATGGGTGTGAGGTGATATCTCCTCATAGATTTACATTTCCCTGATGAGTAGTGATGTGAGCATCTTTTCATATACCTGTTGGCCATTTTTATGTCTTCTTTGGAGAAATGCCCATTCAGGTCCTTTGCTCATTTTTAATCAGGTTATTATTTTACTACTATTGAATAATTTTATTACACATAAGTCTCGTTTTCATGAGACTTTCACATAAGTCTTTCACATAAGTCTCATATTTTGAATTTGATATCTAACAGGAATACTGTTATGACAAAGTAAAAGATAATCATATATTTACCTTTATTATTAAGAAGCATATCATTGCCAATTAGAGTTTCTCAGGGGCTCAAGGATAACAAGTATTACACAATGATCTGATATGATGTCAGCCCTGGGTAAGAACTCTTGGTGCTATCTTGTACAGCCTTGTCTTAGTAATTGTTTGGTTTCCTTTATATAATCTATTACATACATGAATGCCCAGTGGGTGCTTATTTGGATGCCATTGTATTAAACTCCAACTGAAAAAGAGATTCTCCTATGTGGAGCAGAGTTGTGACCACACCACCACTTCCTGCCTTCACTGACTCTACCTGAAGACCAGTGGAGCACGAGCCTTCTATGTATTCTTATAATAGACTATTCCTAAGGACCATACATTATGTGTAACAAAAACCACTCTACCATACTCATTAAGCTAAATGAAGATGCAAGCAGGGTGCATTTTGCTTTGAACAGATTCAGTAATAAATTCTGTGCAGGAATATTTTTGGCTCTGGATATATTGTCATAGATACTGATTACCACTCATGAGAAGCATCATAAGATTAAAAGTACAATCTGATACCATCACAGTACTTACAATTATCCTATGGGAAATTAACACATATATATATCTAAATAGCAAAAGGGTAAACAGGCCATGCTGAATATGATACTGATCGAAAGATACATGTTTCATTATTTGTACCACATGCCATTAAGCCAAATCCGAATAAATATATGCAAAGCTGTTAGAGGGAGAAGAAAAAGCACAAGTGCCTCCATGTCTCAGGATCTAAGTTTCCTTGGCCACAAAATCAAGGAGCTGATCATTATCATATCCAAGAAACTTCCACCTACGGTTTCTGTCCTTGATAGAATAAACAAAAGCTACAC